>PVLD010014986.1:0-50331 GCA_004027595.1 Dinomys branickii
TTTTTTTTTTTTTTCTTTTTTCTTCTGTTGTTGAGAGGATCAACTGTCTGACTAAATTTGCATGTCTGTATATGGGTCCATACATCTACAATTCGAAGATATCAATGGATAAAGCAACAACTACTGTTGAGACCATATCACCTTGTCTATAGATTAGTTGTGATTTTACTATTTTCTATGATAATGGGTGTCCGTTTGTCAATATGTCTTTGTACTTTTATGTTTCTAAAATAAAAAAAATAAAAAATAAAATAAAATAAAATAAACCTATGTAATTTTAACAATATGTAAAATTCTATCTGGGTACTCACCAGTAAACTACACTACAACTTGAACTATAATGATCATGAATTACGTGGCTGTGAAGTACTGATGGCAGTGTGAAGTGGACAGGACACACGCTGAATGCACGGGCACAGCGTAGGGGAGCAAACAGACCAACGCTACAGTCACTGAGACAATTGGCAACCAGGATACAGAACAGAGTGCTGTGTCTGGTCGCCTTCCATTCCCTTAGCCATTGTGCGCCGTGTACAATCTCACATTGGCAAACTTGTGCAAGCGTTAATGGCATACTGCATTTCCACTGTGTACAGGAGGGTGTTCACCTGCTCATGAAATCCATACTGTATTTTATTTTGATTTAATATTTTTAATATGTTTGAATTAACATTTTTTACGTTTTTAACATTGTTTTAAATTTTTAGGCAAAAATAACTAAAATCATAAATATTATATAAATACCTATATACCGCAAAATCCAGTGATATAGCAAAACTCCATAATACAGAATTAGATTTTTTTTTAAAATCCACAATACAGTGAAGCCACAATAAGGGAACCATGATATAGCAAGGGACAACTGTATAGCATAAGAAACTGGAAAGTGTCAACATAGAAAACATATAGAAAATAGAAAACAACAAGACACAGAAGCAAAATGCAACTCCAGACCCCCAGATCACCCAGGACAAGTCCAGAACTCAAGAAGATAGATGAAATTAGAAATAAAAAACTGGAACTTTCTGAAATGACAGCAGAAGTGAAAAAACAAGCAGACAAGGCCATGGAGAAAATAATCTGGTATAGAAAGAAATGATGCTTAAAATCAAAGATATTAGAGAAGACACAGATAAAAGAATAGATGAACTTAGAAAAATGATGGAAGCAAAGAACACCCAGCATAGGAAAGAAATGGAATCCACGAAACAGATCCAAATAGAAATCCAAGAGTTTACAACCTCCACTGAAAATACATGCAACAAGTTGAATGAAGGAGAGGATAGGATTTCAGCTCTTGAAGACAGAATTACAGGTAGTAAAAATGAAAATAAAGATATCTTAAAATTAGAAAGAAACCATGAAAAATCAATCCAACAGCTACAAGATGAAGCAAAAAAGAATAACCTAAGATTGACTGGGGTCAATGGGAAAGGTGGAGACAGCACAAATGACATGGAAAAAAAAATTCTTCAAAGAAATAATGGCAGAAAACTTCCCAAGTGTGGAAAAAGAATTTGACACACAAATAAATGAAGCATTTAGAACTCTAAACATTACTGACCATAATGACGCCAAGACATATAATAATCAAGATTCCAGAAATTCAACACAAGAAAAAAGTATTAAAAGCTGTTAGAGAAAAGAAAAAGATCACCAATAAAGGAAAGCCCATCAGAATTATAGCACATTTCTCAACACAAACCCTCAAGTCAAGAAGAGCTTGGAGTAAAGTATTTCAAATCCTAAAAGAAAACAACTTTCAGCCCAGAATGATGTACTCTGCAAAACTATCTTTTAAAATTGATGGAGAAATAAGATACTTCTACAACAAAGAACAACTGAAGAGATTTATGAACACCAAACCAATATACAAAGAGTACTAAAAGATATTCTAGTGCAGAGATAAAAATGACCACAATTGCAAGAACAAAAACAGAAAGAAACCAGGGCAAAAAATTAGAGGGGAAAAGCAGAGAACCAACAGCAGGAAAATACCAAGATAAGTGAACACATATCAGTTATAACCATCAATGTAAATGGCCTCAACTCACAAATCAAAAGAAACAAACTGGCAGACTGGATCAAGAAACAAGATCCAACAATATGCTTTATATAAGAAACACATTTAACACAAAAAGAAATTCACAGACTGAAAATCAAAGGATGGAAAACAATCTTGCATGCAACAGGAACCAAGAGAAAAGCAGGAGTAGCTATTCTTTTGGCAGCAAATGTCAACTTAAAACCAAGCATAATCAAAAGGAATGAAGAAGGTCACTACATACTTGTTAGGGAGAAACTTCAAAAGAAAGAGATAACAATCATAAATATATATGCAACAAATATAGCAGCATCCAACTATACAAGACAATTATTAATAGACACAAAAAATCAAATAAGCAATAACACAATTGTAACAGGAGACCTCAATACTCCGTTGTCACAAAGAGGTAGATCAACTAGGTAATGAAATTCAGCAAGAAATAGCAGAAAGGAACCAAACCTGTGAACAAATGGACTTAGCAGATTTTTTAGACTGTTCCACACAACATCATCAGAACACACATTCTTCTCAGCTGCACATGGAATTTTCTCTAGAATAGACCATATACTAGCCCACAGAACATGCTTAAATAAATGCAAAGGAACCGAAATTTTCCCGTGCCTAAAATCTGACCATAGTGCAATGAATGTAGAAATTAATGACAAAAGAAACCACAAAAACTCCACAAACACATGGAAATTAAATAATACCCTCCTAAACAACCAATGCATCACAGATGAAATAAAGGAAGAAATTAAATAATGTCTACAACTAAATAAGAAAACAGACACAACATACCAGAACCTGTGGAAAACAATGAAAGTAGTCCTAATAGGAAAATTTATAGCAGTGAATTCTCACATCAGGAAAACAGAATGAGCACAAATAAACAATCTAACGTTACACCTCAAGTTTCTAGAAAAAGAAGAGCAAAAAAAAAACCCAAAGCTTGTAGAAGGGAGGAACTTATAAAGATCAGAGCAAAAATTAGCATAATGGAAACCAAAAAAAAAAAAAACAAAGAATTAAACAATTGAAGAGTGGTTCTTTGAGAAAATAAACAAAATTGATAAACACTTAGCCAACCTTATCAAAAAAAGGGAAGAAACGACTCAAATTCATGCATTGAGGAAGGAAAAGGGTGAAGTCACTACAGATCCTGTGGAAATTCAAAAGATCATATATACCTACTTTGAAACCTTTACTGTTATAGGATGGAAAATACAGAAGAAATGGACAGATTCTTAGATACATATGAATTACTGAAACTGAATCAAGAATATACAAAAATTTAAAATAACTCAATATCAGTTAAAGAGATGGAAAATGTAATTAAAAACTTACAGACAAAGGAAAGCCCAGGTCCTGATGGATTGTACAAGAAATTTAGAGAAGATCTAATGCCCACACTCTTCAAAGTCTTTAATGAAATTGAAAGGGAAGCAATACTCCCTAATTCTTTCCTGGAGGCAAGTATTATGATAACAAAACCAGAGAATGATACAACCAAAAAGGAGAACTACAGGTCAATCTCCCTAATGAACATAGATTCAAAAATCCTCAACAAGATACTAGCAAACAAAATTCAACAAATCATCATGAAGATTTTACACCATGACCAGGTGGGATTTATCCCAGGAATGCAGGGATGGTTCAACATATGCAAATCAATAGGTGTAATATACCATATCAACAGAACCAAAGACAAAAATCACATGATCATCTCAATAGATACAGAAAAAGCTTTTGATAAAATGCAGCACTCACTCATGATAAAAACCCTACAGAAAATTGGAAAAGATGGTCTTCACCTCAATCTGATCAAAGCCACTTACTACAAACCAATGGCCAACATCATACTAAGTGGACAAAAACTGAAAGCTTTTACTCTAAAATCAGCAACAAGACAAGGATGTCCACTATCACCACTCCTTTTCAACATAGTTCTGGAAACATTACCCAGAGCAATTAGACAAGAGAGAGAAATAAAAAGACTAATGATAGGGAAGGAAGAAGTGAAATTATCATTATCTGCAGATTACATTATACTATACATAGTATATTATATTGTATAGTATATTATACTATACAAAGCTCCACCAAAAGAATCATAGAGTTAATAACCAAATTAAGTTGTGTGGCTGGAAACAAAGTTAATACTCAAAAATCAATAGCATTCTTACACACAAATAACAAACTTATCGACAGAGAAATTAGGGAAAGCACATCCCTCACAATAGCATCCAAAAAAATGAAATACTTAGGAATCAATTTAACAAAGGAAGTAAATGATTTATATATTGAAAATTCTAGTACTCTGAAAAAAGAGATTGAAAAGGTATCAGAAAATGGAAAGATATCCCTTGCTCAGAGATATGAAGAACCAGCATAGTTCCAGCATAGAAAATGGCCATACTTCCAAATTTGTTATACGGATTTAACACAATCTTGATCAAAATGCTATTAGCCTACCTCACAGAAGTAGACAGAATACTCCGAAAGTTCATCTAGAGCCAAAAGAGATTTATATATTGAAAATTATAGTACTCCAAAAAAGGAGATTGAAGAGGATATCAGAAAATGGAAAGATATCCTTTGCTCATGGATAGGAAGAACCAACATAGTGAAAATGGCCATACTTCCAAAATTTATGCATATTTGATGCATACCTCACAGAAGTAGAGAAAATACTTCTAACATTCATTTGGAACCAGAAGAGATCTCGAATAGCAAAGGTAATCCTGGGCAACAAAGACAAGTCAGGAGGCATCACAATCCCTGACTTGAAATTATACTATAAAACTACTGTGATAAAATCAGCATAGTACTGGCAAAAAATAGACCTGAAGATCAGTGGAACAGATTAGAAGATACAGCCATAATTACAAACACACTTAGCCACTTTATCTTTGACAAAGGGGCCAAATATGTTCACTGGAAGAAAGATAGGCTCTTTAATAAATTGTGCTGATAAAACTAGCTCTGTACATACCAAAGACTAAAACTAGACTCATACTTATCACCATGTACTAAACGAAAGTCAAAATGGAGCAAAGATTTAAATGTTAAAGCAGAAACACTAAATCTACTAGAAAAGAAAGTAGGTCAAAATCTTCAAGACACTGGGGTAGGCACAGTCTTCATAAGCAAAACCCAAACTGCATAGGAAAAACTTCAAAGAATCAACAACTGGGGTCTCATCCTATGGAAAAGCTTTCATACTTGAAAAGAAATCACTAATGGAGTGAAAAGACAACCCACAAAGTGGAAAAACATTTTAGCTAGCTGCCCCTGAGACAAAGAACTTATATCTGCAACATACAAAGAATTGAAAAAACTCACATCCCTCAAATTCAAAGACCCAATCCAAAAATGGGGATCTGAGATGTATACACACTTCTCAGATGAAGAATTACAAATGGAAAATAAATACATGAAAAACCGTTCAACATCAGTGATCATTTGAGAGATACAAATTAAAACAACACTGAGATTTCACCTCACCGCAGTAAGAATGGCCATCATCAAGAAATCCACAAAGGACAAACGTGGGAGGGAGTGTGGGGGAAAAGGAACCCTTCTCCACTGCTGGTGGCAATGTAGACTGGTGCAACCACTTTGAAAATCTGTCTGGATATTCCTCAAAATATTATGATTAGAGATCCCATTTAATCCAGACCTTCTTTTTCTGGCTATTTCCCCAGAAGAATTAAAAACATCATACCACAGCAATATATATGCACCCATGTTCATAGTAGCACAATTTGTCATAGCAAAATCTTGGAAGCAACCCAAATGCCCAGCTACTGAGGAATGGATAAAAAAAACTGTGGTATTTTTATGCAATGGAGTATTACTCAGCTATAAGGAAATATAAACTTAAGGCTTTTATAGGTAGATGGATGCAACTAGAGATCATATTCCATATTCCTAAGTGAAATAAGTCAAACCCTCATATGTAAACACTGTTTTGTCTCTCTAGTGTAAGAACCTGGAAGAATAAATAAAACTGAAAAATACAATAGATATTGTGAATGGAAAAGAAACTAATGGGAAAGAACGACTGGGCTGAGGGAATGAAGAAAAGAAAGAGGATGGGAGATAGATGATATACACAAGATAGCTAAGATAATTGTACGAGTAATTTCTATTGGTTTATGGAAAGGACAGTTAATGTTTAATTGTTTGATCAATCTTGCATGCCTACACCTGGTAATCTGAGCAACTATTCTGAAGAAAACAATAAGTAATACAACAACCATTATTGATTTCCTATCATCTTGTCTTGAAATTCTGTATCACTTTTACAGATTTTGTGTTGTTTTGTTTTTGTCTTTGTTTTTTGTTATTTTGTTTTTGTTCTTTTTTGTTTAAAAATTTTTTAAAATTTTAAAATAGTGATGACTGCTGGCAAGAACGTGGGGAATGCTGATCGGAATGCTCCTACCTTGCTCATCAGAGTGTAGAGTGGTGTAGCAGCTTGGGAGAAACAGCTTGGTAGATTCTTAGCTATGTCACCCAGAAATTCATCTCTTAGTTATTCACCAAGCAGAAAAAACACACATTCATACGGAGATTGTTCCACAAATGATAGTAGCAGTGTTATTCAGAATAGCCCCAAACTAGAAACACTATACATGGCATAAGCTGGCGAGTGGGTAAACACTACCTGATGAGCAATAGAACACTACTCAGCAATAGCAAGGAGCAAACTGAAACAATATGTTCAACAACATGGGCGTCTCTATTCATATGGCTGTAACAAAATACCACAGACTGGATTGTCTTAGACAAAATACAGTATCAGAAACCCACAAGTTAAAGGAGGAAAGGTTTATTTCAGCTCGCAGTTTGCAGGGGTTTCAGTCCATAGTCCGAGGCTCCAAAGGAGCCGGGTCAGCACAGCAAAGGGTCATCACAGAAGAGAAATGGTTCATCACAAAGCAGAGAGAAGACAACAGAGAAGCAACAGCAGCAAGCCAACCTTCCCTTCCACCCAGACTCTGACCTTATTGACTGGGGCCACCCACATCCAGGGTGGGACCTCCATCATGTACACCCAGAACTATGCTAATTTCCATCAGTGAACTAATTTAGCACCACACATGCCCTAGATCCAGCCAGTTCCAAAAGGCCCCACCTAGGAGCACATGAGGCTTTGCAGGAGTATCTAGATACAAGCTGTCACATGGATTATTTTAAATAGTGTAAATTTATCTCTCACAGTTCTGGTGATTCAAAGTCCAAGATCAAGGTGCCACCAATTCAGTGTGTGGTGAGAGCTCATTTTCTCCTGCTAAGGCAGCACCTTGCTGCTGGAGTTCTTGAGGGATGAACACTGTGTCCTTATACAGTAGAAGAGATAAGAAGGTCAAGATCTTCTCTGGACATTGACTGTAGCTATTGTTGTTGTTGCTGTCAATTTAACTTTTTGAACTTTCCAAAAAATTTAATTGACACATAATAATTGTACTGGCAGGGTACACTGTGATATATTTCAGTACAGGCACACAATTTGCTATTATCAGGTCAGAGTAATTGGTGTGCCCACTGCCTCAAAAATTTATCATTTCTTTGTGGTGGAGACTCTTCCCAATGCTCTCTATTAGCTATTTTGAAATAGCCATAGTTATCCTATTCTGTAGAACATTAAAAGTTACTCATCTATCCAACTGTACCCTCATGCCCATTACATTGATTACCCTCTCCCGGTCCCTCGCAAAATCTGTCCTACCGGCCTCTTGTAACCACCCTTTTCTGCTTCTAGGAAGCCAACTGATTTTAGTGAAGCCTCCTTTATAAGGGTATTAATCCCACTCAGGAGGGAGGAGTTCTTATTACTTCATCACTTCCTACCCCCCAGTACCATCATGCTGAGCTTTAAGTTCTATCACATGAATTTTGAAGGGGCACCAACATTCAAACCATTGAACTGGATGAGTCTAAAAACATTATGCTAAGTGAAAGAAGCCAGAAACTGAAGATTCCACATTTCATTTATATTATTCCATTTGTATGAAGTTCAAATTCCATTTACATAAAAGGCAAAAGCATAAATGCAGTCAGAAAGCAAATGAGTGGTTGAATGGAGGCTGAAAGACAGAATGGGGACTGATCGCCGAGAGGCAAGAGGTCACCTTTTACGGTGATGCAAATGTCCTACAACTGGATTAAGCTGATGGATGCATAGTTGTATACATTTGCTAACCAACAAGTTGTACATTTACAATGGATGGATTTTACGGTATGTAAATCATACCTCAGCACAGCTATAAATGAAATTTTTAAAAGATGTTGGAATTTTCCACTGCTATATGGACACTTAACCCCCAGACAATTTGAAGGACTAGAGCAGAACAGACTTTTCATTACCTGAAATAACAAGAAAAGATAAAGAATTGCCTACGATTTCATCTGATGGGGAAGGAAGAACTAGCCCTACTGAAAGAACTTGAACAAGCTCAAGGAGGGAAAGATGGATAAATTATTTCCTGCTTACATCCCATAGTAATGTTGTGAGCACAACTACGGAAGTAGAGAAGACATTTAACCAGTTTGAGGCAGAAAAGGAGTTAGCCAGACAAGTTCAGACAGGGAAGGACAACTGGGCAGAGGAGACGTTTCACATTCCTACCAACGTTCCACAGGGATTGCAGTGCCTCCACAATCTTACCACACCTCTTACTTTCTATTCTTTTAGTAGTAATCATCCTATCAGTTTTAAGGTGGTATCTACTGTAGTTTTAATTTTATGCTTCTGTTCTTTAACTTGTTTACACTTGGATTGCTTAGTAAGTAAGGTGGGGGCAGTAAAAAATAAAGCACCTACTTCACTGAGACACAGTGGTGATTAAGCCAGAAAATGTAAAATAACCACTTAGCTCTATGTTCAACAATGATAACTGCTCAGTCACGTTGAGGGGCCCAGTTCAGTGGCTCTCATCCTAGAGTTTTTCTCTCTTCCTGTTCACATACACAGTACACACTCCCACGATCATATTTTATTGTGTATTGTTAAAAGGGAATTACACAGAGCGATGAGATGAGCTAGGCAGGGGAATGCCCTAGTTGGTATGCATTTTAGTATGCTTATAGGCTGTAGTATAAAACTTCCATTTTTCAAATAAGATCCCCAGAGAGGTTTTGGCCAACTAAAATACTAACTGCATCACACTATCTTATATGTATTTATGATGCTTTGCCTTACTTGTACATACATATTTAAAATCTACATTTCCATTTTAACATTTCAGTTTTATTCCAACTTTTCAATTATCAGCATCTACCACACAAAATTACCCCTACTTTTGTGCCATTTAAAAATCTTCCTACATGGATCACCTCCACTTTCTTCTAAGTAATCTTGAGCTAAGGTACGTTCTAAACTCATGCTCATATACACACTCACCATGTGGGGCCAGGCAAAGTGAAAGGAGTTAGGCATAATAAGGCTATATTGCATGATTCCATTGACACTGAAAAAAAGAATAGTTAAAATTTTAAAGACAGAAAGTAGATCAGTGATTGCTAGGACTGGGGGTGAGGACAGAAGGAAAAGAATAGAAATGATCATTAATGGCTTGGAGTTTGATTGTGGGACAAGGAAAATACTTTAAAGTTAGATTTTGGTCATGCCTATACAACTATGTACAACTAAAACAATGAGTGGTACACTTTAAAAACATGAACTTTATGGCATATTAATTAAATCTAAATAAAGCTATTACAAAAGCACCAATAAGTACAACAGTGAACATAAATGGCTCAAATTTATATGTACTGTGCTATATACATCCTAAAACAGTACAAAGTAAAAACTAAAAGAACAAAAAGTGGACAGAAAAATTTTACCATACAGGTAAAAGATTTTAACAAACACTTTTCAGTAATGGCCCAACAATATTTTGTTTTTTGTTTTTTTGGGTTTTTCTGTTTGTCTTTTTGAGACAGGGTCTCGCTTTGCAGTTCTGGCTGGACTTGAGCTCACTTTGTAGACCAGGCTGGTCTTGAACTCACAGTGATCCTCCTGCCTCAGCCTCCTGAGTGCTGGGATTAGAGGAGTGCACCACCACACCTGGCAACCCAATAAATATTTCAAAAATCAGTAGGGTTCTCTACTGATTTTGAAAAGATTTTTCAGAAAAGATTTGAACAATACGATAAACTTGATCACCTGCATAGTACATAAAACACTGTACTAGACAGTTACATGATGCATATGATAAACAGAGCCCATGAGAGTTCATTAAAAAAATTCAACGGAGTTTGTCCTATAAAAATCACAATATGTGATTTCTGTCTATCGCAGAGATAAGCTTTAAAAAAAATCCTATATGGAATTCACCACATATGTAGAGTAGAAGAGGAAAACCAAATGTCATAAGATGCAAAAGAGCACATAATAAACATCAACAGTTATTCAGGATTTAAACTTAGAAACAAACAAAAAGCTCTATGTAAAATAGGAATAGAAGAGAATTTATCAAATATGATAAAAGGATATTATTATTTTATTATATGATTATTTATATTTATATTATTGTCTCACTAGTGTAAGAACCTGAGAGAGTGAATAAAAATTAGGAGGTAGGGCAGACGTAGTGAAATGAAAGGAACATGCTCAAAAGTAAAGAGAAACCAGGCGAGTGAAAAGAGAAAGGAAGGAAAGAGAAATCATGTATGTACAAAGGGAAATTATGTATGGATGTACATACAAGATAGCTAACATAGCCGACTACTGACTTCTACCTCTTTACTGAAGGGCAGTTAATGATTAATTATTGATCAATCTTCATGTCTCTATTTGTTTTCCGGGAAACCACCTTGAAGATATCAATACGTAATACAACAACCATTGATAATTTCCTACCACTTTGTCTGTATCTCTGTATTGCTTGTATTGTTCTGATGCTATTATGTAAATGGATGTCTGTCTGTTAACATGTTTTCCTTCTTTTATTTTTAAAATAAATTTTAAAAAGATAAAAGGATACCCACCAAATATATATATACAATATTACTTAGAGGATAGTGACAGGGAAAAAACCTGTACATATTCAGCACAGATGCATGTTCAGTCCTTAGTTGGCTGGATCTGTGGCTGTGGAGCCCATAGGTATGGAGGACAGATTGTAGACCCAATACCTCTTTCAGGCATCTAGAAGTTAATGCAGGAAATTTTCTTGACTGCCTTTGGAAAGGGAACAACAAACACATGCAAATTATTAGCCATAAACAGAAAATGAGTTGTATTAAAATAACAACTCCTACTTATCAAAAGTCTCCATTCTATTCTCAACTTCTATTTATCAAAATTACAAGGATGGAAAAGTATAGTGTAGAATTAATTTGACAAGAGACATGTAGTTCTTATGAGTTAGTAAAAAAAAAAAACCCTATTGAAAATTAGGCAATAGATCTTAAAAAGCACTTCCTAAAAGAAGACATCCAAATACTCAGCTAACTTATGAAACTTGGTTATTATAGAAGTGCAAAATAAAACGATGAAATGCTAAATGAACACCAAAATGGCTAAAACTAAGGAGCAACAATATTCAATGCTGGCTAGAGCTACTGACTTTCCATGCTCTCTTCCCCTGGCGTATAAAGTGATATGATCAGTGTGAACAAATTTGTGACATACTGTAGCATTTGAATACTATAACAACTAGAGGAAATGTAATTCAGATAGTATTTAGAGGGAAGTTCTTAGCATCATACAAGTATTTGCAATTATAAAGAAAGGTAAAAGTTAATTTAATTAGCATATCTTATAACAGAAGAGGAACAGCAAAATGAAACCAAAGGGAAGAATAAAATTGAGAGCAGAAACTAATGAAACAAAAACAAACATATAATAGGATGATTAAGAAAACCAAGACAGGTCTGGGGGAGTAGCTCCCACGGGTGCTGGGTTACATCCCCAGCATGCACACGCACAGACACACAGACACAGACACACACACACACACACACACAGGGAAGAAAAAGAGTAACAATACTGATAAACATCTACTGAGATTAATGTAGGGGGGAAAGGAAAGAAGATATATATAATAAATATCAGAAACAAAAAGAAAATCATATTCCATAAATATGAAAAGATTAAGCTGAGTTTGGTGGCACTTGCCTTTAATCCCAGCACTTGGGAGGCTGAGGCAAGAGGATTGTCATGCATTCAGAGCCAGCATGGGCTACACAGTGAGTTCAAGTCCAGCCTAAACTGCATAGTGAGACCCTGTCCCAAACAAGCAAACAAAAAACATTCAAATCTATTGTGAATAAATTTATACTAATTTATTAGGCATTTTAGATAAAGTAAACATAAAATACACAACACTCTTAATTTAAGAAATAGAAAACCAGAATAATCATATGATCATTGTGAAACTGAATAAAAAATCCTTTCCAAAAAATATTCTATGAGGGGAGGAAGGAGAGAGAAAGGGAATGAGAAAAGGGAGGAGGTGTTATGTGCGTGAGCCACTCCACACAGGAACGTGACCATTAGGGACTGCGAACGCGCTCCAGTAAGAAATCTTCAAATATTATTTGCCTGGGTGGCTATCACAATATGTCCGCCAACATTCAAAAGAGAAATCATTTTACACTTATTATTCCAGAGAATGAAAGCACAGAGGATACTCCTCCACTCACTTTATGCAGCAGACATAACCTTGATACCAAATTCCAATGAGGAAGATATAAAAAGGAGAAATTATGAGTGAATCTTACTTATGGACATAGAGGCCCATATTCTGAACAAATCATTAACAAACTGAATTCATGACTATCAAGCTAATCTAGACATGGAATTCTAGTTAGCTGAACCAGAAAATTCATTCAAAAATTAAAGATTGGCATAGCTTTTAAAAAATGGTTAATGTAATTCATTATGGAGATTAGAAGAGAAAGATCTTAACAGAAACAAGAAAACAAGTGTGATAATAATAATAGCAATGACTAGGAAATAAATTTAACAGAAGGTGTACTAGAGCTCTGTGGCTAGAGCTGTAAAACCTTACTTAAAAGCAGTAAGGAAGACACATGTAGTGGAGAAATATATAATATTCTCCTCTAGAATTCCATGTCTAGATCAGCTTGACATTCATGAATTCAGTTTGTTAACGATTTGTTTAGAATATGGGCATTTAAAAACTCAATACTGTCAAGCAGCAATTCAATATAATACCAATAAAAACCAATTCTGTTTTGATTTGTATTATGGTTTTACTTTGCTGTAATCTTTTGGCTGGAACTTGGCAAGCAAATTCTAAAATTTGTATTGAGGGGTCAACAAGCCAAAATACCCAGAAGAAAAGAAGCTAGGTGAATTTGCCCTAGCAGACACTGATTTATTTTTAAACCATAGTAATATACATAGTGTAATATTAGTCTGTGGCAAGATAAATGCACAAGTGGAACGTAGGCCTTGTAATAAATGACAGGTATAACACTAATAATCAGTAGAGAAAGCAGACTTTTTAATAAATGATGCAAAAACAACTGACTGTCTATACAAAAGATTCATATAGAAAAATGAAACTGTACCCCCTTGGTCTTTGTTTCCAGGTAGCAGCTGATTTAAATATACAAATGAAAAGACTAAAACTTTTAAAAGGCAAGATAGGAGAATAGCTTTATGATGTATTTCTTAATAAGACATAATAGAATTAAGCATGAAAGCAAATAGCAATGTATTCAACTACAATAAAATGATCCCCTTTCGTTCACCAAAAGATAACATACAGAGAACAAAGAGAAAACTCACACCATGGGGGAAGACATACACACATATAACTGGTATTATATGAGTAAAGAACCATTACAGACCAACAATAAAGTTATGGAAAAAGGACAAAGGATTTGATCAGGCACTGTACAAATAAAGAATCCATTAAGTGCAGAGATGTCCAATCCCTTCACTATTGTCAGACGGCAGAAATTTAAAACCACCATTTGTGCCTCATACAAGTTAAGGAAACTTAATTGTTAGTGAAAATGTGGAGCAACAGGGATTCTCTTTCATTGCTGAATTAAGTACAAATTGATACAGCTACCACTATTAAAGTTGAAGAGTCATGTCATATCCCCAATAAACCAAGAATTGTACCTGAGTGCAATATCTGGAATGTTTATCTAGAGATGTACACCATATACTTGTGCAAGAATGAATCAACAGCCAGGCATGGTGGCACCTGTAATTACACCTGTAATCCCAGCACTCAGGAGGCTGAGGCAGGAGGATCTATGCGAGTTCAAGGCCAGCCTGGGCTACATAGTGTGTTCAGGACCAACCTCAATTACAGAGTGAAACTAGACCTCAAAAAAAAAAAAAACAAGAAAGAAAAAAACCCAACCATCAACAGTAGAATAGATAAGTTAGTATGACAGAGTAACATAATTGCTTATAATTTTCTTCTTAATATCTTCCTCATTAGAATTTGATATCAAGATTATGGCAACTTCACCAAATATTTTCTACCCTCTGGAATAAGTAATCCTGTTTTGGATGTTTGGTAGGCATCTTGTTATCTAATGAACCAACAGTAGAACAGAGAAGTCACTATGACACTGTAATCTAACATAATGATATATAAAGTTACTGTGTAATGTAAAGAAAATGGAGGTCAGCAATTACATGCAAAACATGGATGAATCAGGAGACAGAAGAATACATAAAGTATGACTTGTAAGTAGTTATACAATTTAAATGATGGAGCATAATAATTTAGTTACACATCGATTACTGATGAGCTAAGTACTCCCCCACTGGGAAGACAGGTTGTAAAGGACTGGAGAACTTTCCAAAAGCAGCAAGGACTTGGCCAAGACGAAGGAGAGAATGACAGCATGGAGATGGGCGCCCAAAGCCTGGAGCTGTTTTTGCCCTCAAGGTGCACGCCGAAGGAAACAATGACGGGGAACGCGAAGCTGAACAGAAAGTGGGGGCAGCGAAGACATAAAAGCCACAGGACTGGGGGGCTGACGTTCAGAGCGGAAGAGAAGAGGGTGTGGCAAATATCCCCTAGTCTTGCTTCAGGGATAAGGACAAACTACAAATAGACCCCAGCCCAGTTTCCAACCAGCTCAAAATGCAATCAGGCCAAAACAATCAGTCTCTAGCTGAAATGTGCAGCACAGCACCCGTACATGCCCTTTCAGGATAAAAACCACGGAGAGCCTGAAATAATCTCTACAACCTTCTACAGAAAGATTCTACCCAGAATCCATTTGTAAAAAAGCTGCAAATGTTTTTTAAAGTAACCAAAATCCTAAGGGATAAAC
The DNA here is from genome assembly GCA_004027595.1 of Dinomys branickii. Lineage (NCBI taxonomy): Eukaryota > Metazoa > Chordata > Mammalia > Rodentia > Dinomyidae > Dinomys > Dinomys branickii. Next base: position 15,335 of record PVLD010014986.1, read on the forward strand.
AAGCAGCAAATAGAAATAGACCCATCAACAATCTAGGTGCTGAAGTTATCAAATATAGATTTTTTAAATAACCAATTAATATGTTCAAGAAATTAGCAAGATGGGGGATTTCAGCAGAACACTGGGAAATGCCTTTTCAAAGAAGTCAGTCAGCAGTCTAGAGTTTGTGCATTATCTGAAATCAAGACGTCAATGGGTAGTTTAACAACAAATTAGATAAAACTGAAGGGAAAAATTTGGGTTTGAAAGATGGATCAGGAGAAAAGTCCAGAGTGACAAATAGAAAAACAGGAGCTGAAAATACACAAAACGGAGTAAGAAACATGGGGGAAATAGCACAAAGGTCCAATATAAGTATGATTATAGTTCAGAACAAGCCCAAAGGGAAAATGGAGTAAAACCAATATTTAAAGAGATAATGGAGAACCAACAGGAGACTCCAGAACTACAAACAACCTCAAAACGTATCTTAGTAAAACTGCTGGAAGTCAAAGACAAAAAGAAAATCTTTTTCTTTTTTTGTACCGGAATCAAACTCAGAACCTTACATTTGCGAGACATGCACTTATGCCACTGAGCTATGTCTCCAGCCCCCAAAAAGAAAATCTTGGGCTGGGGATATAGCTCAGTGAAATAAGCGCCTGCCTAGCAAGCGCAGCGTCCTGAGTTCGATCCCAAGTACTGCTAAAAAAAAAAGAAAATCTTAATAGCAGCTAGAGACATAAGTTCAAGGCAAAAAGTGAAAGGGGTTGCTATTTAAATACTGAAGACACCTGCTATTTCTAGCCAAGATGACACAAGATGATCAGGAAGGGTAACGAACTGCTCTGATTCTCTGAGCAGTTTCTTAATCTGAATGTTGGTTACTTGCGTGATTGTCTTATAATTAATTATTCATTAAACTGGCACACATATTGTGTGTACATTTCTTTATATATTTACATTGTACAAAAAAAGAGAGAAACAAGTGGTGACTTTTAAAATGTGTTTTACGAGTGGTGCTGCTGGTTTTTCCTTAGCGATTGTTTGGTGACAAAGAGTACTTTCTGAGGAAATGTTTTTCATCCTGGTGGTTTCATTCGCATTATCACAGTGTTATTTTGATCTGTAGAAGCTTTTCCCCAGAACTTAGAAATACTCACTTCTTGTAAATGAATATGAAGTGCACATGAAGAAATTTGACCAAAGCCAGCATTTTCAAAATTAAGAGCACACTGGTGAATAAAAACATGACCACCAAATATAATTGCAAGACTAACAGAAACATATGCTATAGATAAAGGATGATATTTTGTGGTGCGTGGGTAGGAAATTTTGATCTTTTTTGGCATTGAAATCTGTTAGTTTCAGGGTCTGCCTTTGAGTTATTTGTTTTAGAAAGTCAAAACAGATTGTAATGCATAAAGCATTTTTGTTGTTACTTGAGCCTGCATAGTTTGTCTTTTATTCTTTCTTGAACCAGTAAGAAACAGTTTTCTACAGAAAACCCTTAGGTTCCATATGTAAAAATCCAATCAGAACCTCTGTTGCAGTTGATTGCAGCATAGTTATTGCCTTTGTTTTTACTTCCAATTCTGAACTAGCTCCAAGCCGGCCCAAAGCCTTGAGGCCTGTCCGGTTCTGAGTTTGCCCAGTGTATGTGGCTGTTGTGATAAAGTCGTGATCTCCTTCCAGGACTCCATTCTAATTGGGGCAGATAGACATAAAAGGAAGAAGGTAGAAAACTGTAGTATTTCAGGCGCTACCTCATAGAGTCAGGGGTAGCTTTCTTTCACAACCAGAATAAGTACCTCTGGGGAACTATCAGATTCCTGAATGCTTGTTGGGAACTAAATGTACCCTGAAAAGTCAAAGAATAAATAATATATGGTTTTCCTCCTGGTCATATGATAATTCAACTGTGATTTCATGGGACAAACTCTTAACTATTTCTATAATCTCCCTCTCTCCCTAACAGCTCTCACTCAGGAAGAATATTCCCCAGGCACCCTGCACTACTCAGTTAGTTGTAATCTGTCTCCGTGATATGTAGAAGCATCTTCTAAACTTCTTGGAATTTTCTCTTCGTACTCTGAAGAAAGACATTTTATAAAATAAAAGCTTAAAAACAACACCAGTTTGCTGAGAGTGTGAATCAGGGTGGACACCACGTACATCAATTCCCCAATCAGACTTCTGAGATCTGCTCTGGGCAGGGTAGATATGGCACCAGTTTATGCCAAATAGGCTGCCCTGAGGATGACCTATTCTTTATCTTATAACTGTGGCCTTCTAAATTTATTTGAAAAAGAGTTTCTTCTATGAAAGTAAGAGTGATAAGAGATTGTGATGGTTTTAGTGGTTTTATTTAGTTCTCCTAAATATTTTTTGAACTCTTACTGGTCTATGGAATCTAAAAGTCTGGCAACCACACTTTCATGATCTCTTCTTCAGGCCATGGCTTTTTTGGAGAACCACAGAACAATGCAAGCAACCAGGGCCACCTGTCCAGTACCACTGTACTTGACATATTCGATACCCCCTTCTCGCTACAACCCCCTCTGGTAAACAGACTTCAGTGGCACAAAACAAGCCAAAGCCTTGGTTTTTCTCCTCTATCTGATTGCTTCTCTATTTCTGTCTTTCCTGGCACTTTTATTTCACCAAGGGAAAAGTGGACATTCTGCTCTTTATTTCTACTCCCTCTTTCTGGGAACTGCTGTCTTCCTAATTTAATTACCACTCTGTGCTGATGACTTTCAACACTTCAGATCTGAAAGCTCCAGCTGTCTCCCAACCATCTGCATGGGATGGCCCACCAACAGCTGAAACTTTCCATCTTCCACACTGAGCGCATACTGTTCTGCGCCAAAGCAGCTGACCCTTGCAAATGTCCTTTCTGTCAGGCACTCGACTGGCAATCGCAACCTCGCTGTTCCTTCATCCTTTTCTCTCTTCCGTCTTCTGAACCCAATTGCTGCTCAAGTCCTGTGGCTCCATATTTTGAAACCCTAACATATCACCTTTGGAGAGAAAGAAAATTAGATTTGATTCTTGGCCCTAGCATTTCACAGCCATGAGGCCTTTGTACTAATTACTCCCTCTGTGCCTTTGTGAAATGTGGCCAGTAATACCCACCCTGCAAGAGAATGTGAGCTCCCCCTTTTCTCCATTTCTCACCACAGCTAACTGTGGAGGCCACCATCTTCTGGCTGCCAGATGCTGAGATGACATTTAGTGGGTTCCTTGCTTCTAGTCTTCTTTTCTTCCAGTCTACCCTGTGCATCACAATCACATTAATATTAAAAAAAAATCAGACCAACCACACCATTCCTGTTCCCTCACAGCCATCGTCAATGCTCTCCTTACTTACTAGCTGACGTTTGTATTTGTAGATCTAGCACTAAACATCTCAGGATCCTACTGTTAACAATTTTACTTTTTTGGGCTGAGGATATAGCTCAGTGGCATAAGTGCCTGCCTGGCAAGCACATGGTCCTGAGTTTGATCCCCAGTACCACAAAAAAAAAAAATTACTTTCTCCAAACAACCCTCCCCCATCTTCACCTCTACAGGATGGTTTTTACTAATCCCTTTCCAATCTACACTTATAAGGGCTGGGGATATAGCTGAGTGGAATAAGCACCTATCTGGCAAGCACAAGGTCCTGAGTTCAATCCCTGGTACCACAAATAAATAAATAAAGTATGTAAACCAATCTACAGTTATGATGGATTATCCTAATTTCCCTCAGACTGTCCAAATTCACCTGCAAATTCCCCTCCTCCCATCAGGCCTCTCCACTTCCATTAGGAGCTGAGGTTTAAGTATCTATAAGACTTAATTCTATTTCTCATTTGGGTAAAGGGTCATTCTTGTGGCTTAACTGCTTATACAAAGACATTATTTCAACTCAGGAGTCAGGCTTGTCCTTAGGAAGCAAGACTCACACATTATGTGACTTTTTGGAGCCCTCAACACCCAACACTAAGACACACAGTAATTTCCAAGAATATTATTTAATAAGAGGTGGTCTGTGATCACCGCCAGTGCAGCCAGCCTGTGATTCCTGCATGTACTGCAAGCGACCAGCAGACATAGAATCAGGTGGCCCACAATCTACTGACACCAAGTTTCACAGCTGAATGCCAAGAAAACAAGGTAATCCTCATCTACTTCCCGGGAACAGAGCAGGCAACCCAGAATACTCCTGCCATTGCAGTCTGTGTCTCTGCCCTCTCTGCACATGGGGCAGACAGCAGACTCTGTCCCAAAGGACCCACAAACCCGCTGACGGGGATTTGCTTTTGGGTCCTCCCTGTGCATGCCTTGGGACATATGAGGCTCCATAGCCTCTTCAGTGGTCCCTGAACTGCTGAAACCACAGTTCACATGTGGGCCCCACAGTTCCTGTCTGGGCCAGGCATGCAGAAACAGGCAGTCCATGATCACTGCCAGTGCAGCCCCTGTCTGGCACCTGCACAGGTGTTGCAAGTAGCTAGCAGACATGGAATCAGTTGGTCTATGACCTGCTGACCCTGCTGTTCCTGTCTGGGCTCTACCTTTGCCCTGAACTTCTTGCGGTCATAGGACAGTCTGTGACCCTGCCACCAGTGCAGACCGCTTCTGGTTCAATCTCATGCCCTGAGCTGTCAGGGGACACAGGATCAGATTGTCAGTGATCTGATAACATCACAGCTTGCGTCTGAGACCTGGGTGAACTAGGTAAACTTAGCCAACTGCTGGAAGACCCCAGACTAAGCAGCACACCTCAGTGGCCACTGAAGGGCAAGTCTGACCATCAGGCAAACTAGGGACGCTAGCAACCTTTGCTGAGCTGCCAGGGTGGGGGGAGACTGAGAGCTCTACTCCCAAAATCAAACCTGACGAGACGAAGGACTAAAACACAATCTCACAACTCCATCCCACTCAGAGCAAGTTCAGGAGACATCAACATAGGAGAACTTGGTAGAAATATGCCTGAAATTGCTGAAATGATTGCAATGGAAGTAAAGAAACAACTGCATCAAGCCATACAAGACATGAGATCAGAAATAATCTCTCAGGTAAAAAATGAAATAACAACAATAATGAAAGAATTGCTCAGCACATCTAAAGAAGAAATATATATGTAAAAAAGATGAGCATAGGCAACTCATAGAAACATTAAATGAACAATATAGGAAGGAAATGGAATGCATGAAACAAAATCAAAGAAGTATCCAGGATATCAAAACTTCTCCTGAAAGCTGGAAGGCAATACCACTTGAATGAAGCCGAAGATAGAATTTCAGATCTTGAGGACAGCATAGCGGCTAACAATCATGAAAGAAAGGATCTCTTAAAATCTATAAGGAACCAGGAGAAATCAATTCAACAGCTGCAAGATGAAGCAAAGAGAAATAATGTAAGACTAATAGGAGTCAATGAAACAGCATGAAGTAACATAAATGACATAAAAAGCAAATTTGCAGAAATAATAGCAGAAAATGTCCCAAGTATAGAAAAAGAATCTAATGTACAGTAAATGAGGCATATGGAACGCCAAATAGCCATAACCAAAATAAAACTACACCCAGACATATAATAATCAAGATCCCAGACATCCAGCAAAAGAACAGAATATTAAAAGCTGCTAGAGAAAAGAAACAGATCACCTATAAAGGAAACCCCATCAGAATCACAGAAGACTTCCCCACACAAGCCATTCAACTGAGAAGAGCTAGGAGCAAAGTATTACAGATCCTGAGACAAAACAGCTTCGAACCAAGATTGATGTATCCTGCAAAACCATCCTTCAAATTCATTGAGAAATAAAATATTTCCACAACAAAGAACAACTGAAGAACTTCATGAGTGACAAACCATCCTTACAAAGAATATTAAAAGATATTCTAGACAGAGAAAAAAATGACCACAATTTCAAGAACAGCAACAGAAAAGAACCCTCAAGAAGAGCAAGCAACTAAACAGATAGGAGAATTAGGAATCCAACAGCAAGTAAATAACATGACAATGATAAGCCAACACATATCAGTTATAACCATTAATGTAAATGGCATCAATTCACTAGTCAAAAGAAACGACTGGCAGAGTGGATTAAGAAACAAAATCCCACAATATGCTGTATACTGGAAACACATTTTACTCAAAAGGAAATCCATAGACTGAAAGTCAAAGGATGGAAAACAACTCTCCATGCAACAGGAACCCAGAAAAAAGTAGGGGTGGCTATTATGGTTGCAGACGACGTAAACTTCAAACGAAGAACAATAAAAAGATATCAAGAAGGCCACTACATACTTGTTAGAGGAAAACTGCAAGGGGAAGAGATAACAAGCATAAACACGCATGCACCAAATATTGGGGGCCCAAACTATACAAGTCAAATCTTAACAGACATGAAAAACCAAATAATTAATAACACTATTGTAACAGAAGATCACAACGCCCCTTTGACACAAAGGGCTAGTTGGTCAACTAGCCAAAACTCAGCAAAGAAATAATGGACCTCAACCAAACCTGTACATAAATGGATTTAGTAGATGTATACAGAGTGTTCCACCCCACAACATCAGAATACACATTTTTCTCAGCTACACATGGGACTTTCTCTAAAATAGGCCACATTCTAGCCCATAGAGCATACCTACCTAAATGCAAAAGAATTGAAATCATCCCGTGCATATTATCTGACCACAGTTCAATAAAACTGGAAATTAATCACAAAAGGAACTCCCAAAACTCCATAAACACTTGGAAATTAAATAAAAACCTCCTGAACAATCAATGGGTAACAAAAAATTAAAGAAGAAATTAAAAAGTACCTACAAACAAATGAAAATAGAGATACAACTTACTGGAATCTGTAAGATGCAATGAAAGCAGTCCTCAGAGGGAAATTTATAGTGGTGAACTCACACATAAGGAAAACAGAAAGAGAACAAATAAATAGCCTAATGCTGCACCTCAAACTTGTAGGAAAAAGAAGAATAAGTCAAGCCCAAAGCCCAAAGAAGGGAGGAGATTGCAAAGATCAGGGCAGAGATTAATGTAATTTAGATGAAAACACTACAAAAATAAATGAATCAAATAGTTGGTTCTTTGAAAAAATAAATAAAATTGATAAACCCCTAGCCAAGCTTATCAAAAAAAGAAAGGAAAGAACTCAGATTGATGCAATAAGGAATGAAAAGGATGAAATCACTACAGATCCTACAGAAATTCAGATCATTAATACCTACTTTGAAAACATTTACTGCCATAGGATAGAAAACTCAGAAGAAATGGACAGGTTCCTAGATAAGTATGAATTACCAAGGTTGAATCAAGAAGATACAAAAATTCTGAACAGCCCAAAATCAATTAATGAGATTGAAAATGTAATTAAAAACTTACCGACAAAGAAAAGCCCAGGCCCTGATGGATTCACAGCAGTACTCTACAAAAAAATTCAGAGACTTAATGCCAACACTCCTCAAAATCTTCAATGAAATTGAAAAGGAACCAACTCTCCCTAATTCATTTCTGGAGGCAAGTATTACACTGACACGAAAACCAGAGAAAGACACAACCAAGAAAGAGAACTACTACAGACCAATCTCTCTAATGAACATAGATGCAAAAATACTCAATAAAAAACTAGCAAACAGAATGTAGCAACTCATAAAAAAAAAACCATACACTGTGACCAAGGTGGATTCATTCCAGGAATGCAGGGATGGTTCATTATTCACAAATCAATTAATGTTATACACCATATCAATACAGCCAAAGACAAAAACCACATGATCATCTCAATAGATGCAGAAAAAGCTTTCAACAAAGTCCAACATGCATTCATGGTAAAAACCCTACAGAAAATAGATGGTCTTTACCGCAATCTGATCAAAGCCACCTATGACAAAACAACAGCCAACATCATACTGAATGGACAAAAACTAAAAGCTTTCACTTTAAAGTGATGAACAAAAAAAGGATGTCCATTGTCACCACTCCTATTCAACATGGAAATTAGACAGGAGAGAAAAATAAAAACAATAAGGATAAGAATGGAAGAAGTGAAATTATCCCTATTTGCAGACGACATGACACTTTACACTTTACAACTCCACCAGAAGACTCCTTGAATTAATCAACAAATTCAAAAGTGTATCTGGATACAAAGTCAACACTGAAAAATCAAAACCATTCCTATACACAAACAATAAACAGACTGAGAGAGAAATTAAGGAAATCATACCTTTCACAATAAAATCCAAGAAATTGAAATATTTAGGAAGCAAACAAAAGAAGTAAGAGATTGAAGAGGATCTCAGTAAATGGAAGAATATTCCTTGCTTATAGATAGGAAGAACCAACATTGTGAAAATGGCCATGCTACCAAAACTGTACAGATGCAATGTAATTCCCATTGAACTACCATTAGCATACCTCACAGATCTGGAGAAAACATTCCTAAACTTCATCTGGAACCAGAAAAGACCCACAATAGCAAAAGCAATCCTGGGCAACAAAGACAAGTCAGGTGGAATCACAATCCTTGACCTGAAATTATACTACAAAGCTACTGTAATAAAATCAACATGGTACTGGTAAAAAAAACATAAACAGACCTGAGGATCAATGGAACAGACTGGAAGAAACAGCCACAACCACAAACACACTCAGCCACCTAATCTTCAATAGATGGGCCAAATAAGCTTACAGGAAGAAAGATAGCCTCTTTAATAAATGGTGCTGGAAAAACAGGCTTGTCACTTGTCTAAGACTGAAAATAAACGCAAGGCTGTTACCATGCACCAAACTCACATCAAAATGGATCACAGACCTCAACATTAAAACAGAAACTCTAAATCTATTGGAAGAGAAAGTAGGTATAGAGGTAGGCAGAGAGTTCATGAACAAAAACCAAACCACAGGGGAAATACTTCAAAGAATCAACAACTGGAACCTCATCTTACTGAAAAGTTCCTGCACATCTAAAGAAACCACTAGCAGAGTAAAAAGAAAACCCACAAATTGGGAAAAAAATTTAGCTGGCTGGCCCTCAGACAAAGGCCTTTTATCTAGAACATATAAAGAATTAAAAAACATCAACCTCCCCAGATTCAAAGACCCAGTCCTAAAATGGGCAGCTGAGATGAATACACACTTCTTAGATAAAGAAATACAAATGGTAAATAAATACATGAGAAAATGTTCAACATCATTAGTCATTTGAGAAATGCAAGTTAAAAAAACAATGAGATTTCACCTCACCCTAGTAAGAATGGCTACCATTAAGAAATCAACCAGACTTCCAGGAAGATGGCAACTGGGTAAGCAGCAGAGAAAGATCCTCTCAAGAGGACTGCCATCCAGACACTGGAATATAGCAACATGAGAAAGACAAGGAGAGAAGCGGGTCCCCTGGTCCCAGGAAGGATTTTAAATGAGAATTTGAGCTCTCAGATAGAACAAACAAGATCCCTCCAGGAGGAAAAGCTCGGGTGGCTGCCATGCTGCAGTTAGAGGAAGAGGAGGAGGAGAAAGAGGGAGTCATCTCTCTATACCCACACTTTGCCTTCTCCCTCATTCCTACACTTGCAACTTCAGCTTCAGAAGCCTGTGCTTGCAGAAGCCACTCAAGAAATGCAAATTAAAACCTGTTGAGTTTTCATCTTACCCCAGTAAGAATGGCCAGCATTAAGAAATCATCCAACAACAAATGCTGGTGAGGCTGTGGAGAAATAGAAACTCTTCTCCACTGCTGATGGGAATGCAGACTGGTACAACCACTGTGGAAATCAATTTGGAGGTTCCTCAGCAAACTAGGTCTACAGGTCCCATTCAACCCAGCTATTGCCCTTCTGGGTATTTTCCCAGAAGATCTGAAACATCGTATCACATTGATATATGTGCACACATGTTTATAGCAGCACAGTTTATAATTACTAAATTGTGGAAACAACCCAAATGTCCATCCACTTAGGAATGGATAAAAAATTGTGGTATATTTACATAATGGAATATTACTCAGCTATAAGGAAAAATAAACTCAAAGACTTCCAAGAAGATGGTGACCACGTAAACAGCAGAGAAAGATCCTCCCAGAGGATTGCCACCCAGACGCTGAAATATAGGAATACGAGAAAGACTAGAAGGAGAGAAGTGGGTCCCCTTGACACAGGAAGGATCTGAAATGAAAATTGAAGCCCTCAGAAAAAACAAACAAGACCTCTCCTGGAGGAAAAGCTCAGAGGGCTGCCATGGTGCAGTTAGAGGAAGAAGAGGCAGAGAAGGAGGGAATCTCCGCTCCATACACACCCACAGCCTGCTCCCTCATTCTGGCACTTGCAGCTTCAGCTTCACAGGCCCGTGCTCGCGGGAGCCTCCCAACTCGGCCAGGGGAGAGTGTAGTTCCAAGAGCTAGTCCAAAACCAGAGAGCAGAAAGCACAGCCCAGAAAAGAAGCAGCAGTGTTTGGGAGGTGTTGTCAAGCCCAGTGTGGGATGGAAAGTTACAACAGCCACTGAAGCAGAGTCCCCACTCTGCAGCAACCTTTCTAATCAGGGTCTGCAGGTAAGACAGTCAAAGCAACCAGTACACAGCCCACCACACCCAGCTCCACCCCTGCCCTGAGGCTGTCGCCTCCTACCTCCCCTGTGAGAAGAACTACCAGCAGAGAGCAGCAGAGAGCAGTGGCAGAGACCCCAGGGCCACAGCAACTCCCAGGGATCCAGCCAAAGAACAACAGGAACTGGAGCACAACAGTAAGAAAGAGCTGCAAATGGAGGTAGATCACACGGCCCCACGCCCTTCTCACTCCAACACCTAGCAGGAAGCACGAGCTGAGTTACTGGGCTTCAGCTCCCACCCTAAACTCCTTCTGTGAGCACCTTGAGTCTCAACGGCCCATGCACTCACCACCGGTTCCCTACAGCAACAGGATGAGTTCACAGGCTTCAGGACTCACCCTAAACTACTAATATGAGCACCACGAGGGACTCCATACTGCTTGCATATATGAACCTTGTATGAACCCATAGCAACAAACTACACGAAAAGCAGCAGTCTTGGAGTCTGAAAGACAACAACATACTCTACACAGCAGACCTGAGAAAATCCTCCAATTTTCTCCTAGAACTAATAACTAAACTTAGTGCACACCCTGGACTACCTCATTGAGCACAGATGAGGGAGACCTCACGCCACTTGTACCCAGCATCATAAGTGCACCCAGTGCCCAGCTGCAAGCAGCAGGGAGTGGCAGCAATGAAGATCAAGAGGTGGGAGGAGATGAAGACCTGGAACTAGGGTGCAGACCCAGTACTCTAGCTGGGTGGGGATAGCCTCCAAACAGTCATAGCTGGCCAGCAGGGATACCCTAGTGGCCTAGGGTAGGACCTGGGGGTCTTAACAGAGAACTGAGGGGAGAGGGGAGCTCCCTCCAGGTTGCATGAAAACCCTGAAAACCTGGACCAGGCCTCCGGTAGAGCAGCAATAGGGTGGAGCCCAGAGGTCCGCAGGGGCGACCCCGTGGACCCAACTGGGCCTCTGGGAGAGCCTTGGACTGGGCCTCCAGGAGCGCCTTGATGGAGTGGAGCCCAGTGATCCTCAGGGCTGTCCCCAGGACTCAACCAGGCCTCTGGGTGCACTGCATTGAAGTGGAGCCTGGCAGATCACAGGGTAACCCCACAGACTCAACCAGACCCCCGATGGCCTTGCGGGCTTGTCAATGGGGGCTTCACCATAGTGAACCTGGCTCCCTGCCAATCGACCATCTTTGAGGATGGGTGCTTTTCCACCTCTTGCCATGGCAATCTGTGTTCACCCATGTTTGTTACAGCGTAATTAGAAACAGCCATGTCTCTTCCCAATGTGAGAGCCTGAGGGAGTAAATAAACCAAAAAATACATATATATAGTTAGTATCAGAGGGAAGATGACTGACTGGGTAGGAGGACAACAGAGATGAGGGTGGAGAAAACTGATTAATTGAACGAGCCATCATTTGTATAACTGAGCAACAAGTGTGAAGATAACATTATGTAATACAGCATCCAGCGCTAATTCCCTACTATCTTCTTTATAATTTTGTAATTACTTTATTGTTTTTATGTTAACAAATGCAAAGATAACATTATGTAATACAGCATTCAGTGCTTCCCTACTGTCTTCTCTATAATTTGGTATGTCATTTATTGTTTTTGTGTTAACAAATGCAAAGATAACATTATGTGATACAGCATCCAGTGCTAATTCCCTACTATCTTCTCTATAATTTTGTATTTCCTTTATTGTTTTGTGTTAATCTGGTTTATGTATCTCCACTTTTTTGTCTTTAAAATAAGAAAAACTAAAAAAAGATAAACAAACAAAAATGTAAACAGAAGAAAAATAAACTAGAAGCTTTTATAGGTAAATGGTCACAACTATAGACCATACTCATAAGTGAAATAAATCAGACCTGCATGTGTAAGCATCATATTGTCTCACTAGTGTAAGAACCTGAAAGAGTGAATAAAAATTAGGAAGTATGCTAGACATTCTGAAACAAAAGGAAACTGCTCAAAAATAAAGAGCAACTGGGATGAGGGAAAAGAGAAAAGAGAAGGGGAAAACTGTGTATATATGTATACACAGTATAGCTAACATAGTTCTACTACTGACATATCATTTTAATGAAGGAACAGTTAATAATTCATCATTTGATCGATCTTGCATATCTATATTTGTTTTCACAAGTAACCACTTTGTAGTTATCAATATGTAATACACCAACTATTGTTAATTTCCTGTCATCTTGTCTGTAATTCAGTATTGCTTGTATTGTTCTTGTGCTATTTTGTAAATGGATATCTGTTTGTTAATATGTTTTTGTTCTTTTACTTTTTAAAATAAAAAAAGAATATTATTTAATGAATATGACAAGTCATCATTTTATAAACATACAACTTTTTTGTTTTGTTTTATGGTTTAAGACAGGGTCTCACTGTGTATCCCAGGCTGGCCTTACACTTGCAGCAATCCTCCTGCCTCAGCCTTCCAAGTGCTGAAATTACAGGCATGCACCACCATGCTTAGGAACTCTTTTTGTTTTTTAAGTTGTAAAATGTTTCAAATATATACCAAACCCTAGAGGATAACAACAAACACTGACTTTTAAAATGCTAATATAGTGTCATGTTGCATTCCACATTTTTAAAGAAATAAACCTTTGCAAATGTCACTAAGGACTATTTATTTCTCTGTGATCTCATTCCCTGTCCGCTGGCATTAAAGATATCCATTTAGATGAATCCTCAACAGTTTTAAACCTTAATTCATAAATGAACCACAGATGCTACTTTTTGCTTTTTAAATTTCAAATAAATGATTAGGTCATGTTTATTCATCAGCTAATTGCTCTTTACAACCTATTGTGCAATTCTGAGATCTATTCATGCTGATGAAATGGAGATACGTTAGACAGTTCACTGCTTCACAATGCCTCACTATAAAACCGAACCATAGTGCATTTATTTATCCCCATGAGATGAACATTTATTCTTCCCAGTTGTTTGCTGTCATAAGTAGTATGGTAATGTGTATTCTCAAGAATGTGAGGCAGCCTACTTCAACAGCTAAACCCACACATACGGTCTGTAATTCCTAAGCAATTGTTCACATGTGTGCTTTAATGTTTAACCTTTTAAAAACTCTAATCAGGCCTTGAGCTGGCTCGTAATAGTCCTTAGCTGATAAAGCATATCATAGACCAGGATCTGCTCTCCCAGGCCCATCACAGTTACTCCTTCCTGAAGTCCACCAATCTCAAAAGTATTGCCGATAATCACTGTTAGTATACCACAGCTGGTAACTAGCAACAATGGAGAAACGAGGAGTGAGTCTCCCATATCCAGATGAACATCGCTCCTCCCAGCCCAAAGCAGTTAATGTCTGTCATCCATCCCTGAGTAAATACTCACTGAACTCAGTAGCCTGGGAATAAAATAGTGAAGCAGAGCCCACCCCCACAGTTTACATTCTCATAGAAAATATAGGCAGTGAACAAATACATAGGTATTTATTCCTCAGAGGAACAAGTGCTATAATAGTAAAATAATGATATAGTAGGAAATAACTAGAAAAAGGAATGTGCCTATTGTAGACCACCAGAGTCCAACAGAGCTTCCTGCGATGATGGTGGTAGCTGGCCACACACCTGACTGATGAGTCCAAATGAAGAACTAAACATACAATTTTATTTAATTTCAACAAATAAAAGCTTAAATGCTAATAGCCACACACAACTATGGCTACTATACTGAACAGCTGATCTTACCAAGGATTTTAAGGATAGTTAGTGGCAGAAAAATCGGAACCTAAGGAGTCTGCGTCAGAGTAGATGTATGTTTATAAAGGAGCTGAAAGCAGGAGTCCTAGGAGGTATGGCTCCTTTGTTAGCTTGATAATTAGAACCAGAAATCACAAGGGAAGAGAGTGGGCTCTAGTAGAATCCATGTGTTTATTCTTAGTAACAGCAGGGAGAGAAGAACTGGGGGTTCTGACGTGGTAGGTAGATGTGAGAGAGGTTAACACAAGTTCGTGTCCACTGCTTAGACCTCCTGAAGTGCCATGCCAGATCACCCGTGAGAGTCAGGAAAGGAGGCAATGAAGTAGGAAGCCTAGGAGGAGGGAACGATACGCTACTGGTAATTTTGGACAATGCAAGTGTAATAGACGGTTTGACAATCTTGAGTGTCCGTTTGAGATCTGTGATCATGGATTTTACCTGAAACCACTGAGGATAGCTCTTTGTTTTTCTCCAGCAATTTTAGCTCACTGGGTCCAGGCACAGAGTAAGCAATTCTGTGGTAGGAGCATAAAGAAGAGAAGGAGGCAAGAGAGTTTGGTGTATTTGTGAGGAAGCTATTACACAGGAAGTTAGGCTAGGAAGGAAATGAAGGCATGAGTGAAAATGTCGTGAAGCCTGCCACTCCAATCAAAGCACAAACAGGGGGTGTGGTCTACTTTGTGTTGTTTGCATGGAACCTGACAAGCTGACTCTAAAATTTGCTTGGAAGCACAGAGTCAGAAAGGTCCACAGCAGTGCTGAAGATCCAAGCCAGAGGATGTGAGCCCACATTTCAAATTTATTACAAAAATGTAGTAATTAAAACAGTACAGTATGGATCACAGGGATAAAGGCAGTACTGGCCACAGATACCTAATAGAACAGAGAGCTTATAAGGAGGCATATGAATATGGTTGGACCTCAGTATATGAATTTAATTCTTTCCACAATTCTGGTTGCAAACTGCATTAGATTAGAACCGAATCAAACTCAGTGGTTAAGTTCAGTGTTGGACCTAAGGAGAAATCCAATTTGGTTCTCATCCAATTTGGTTTGTGAGCTGAATCATGGAAAGAATTAAGTACCCAACACAAGGAACCATTGCCTATGCAAACCTGATTTAAAGTACAGCTGACATTGCAAATAGTGTTGAAAGAGGACACAGCGAGGCTAGTGAAATAGGTTTTCCATCCTGAATGAAAGAAAACTAAACAAGTCACACCATATATGTGGACTAACACCTTCGATATGAAAATCAAAACTGAAAATTAAAGAAAATGAAGACTATTGTAATGACAGAGCAAAATAATTTAAAGAACCAAAAAGAATAACCATAGAAAGGAACTAATACATTTGAATACATTAAAATTAAGAACTGTTCAGACAGCACCATAAAGTAAATAGGTGAAAACTAGAAAGAGGTATTTTCAACACATAAAGTCAATAAAGAATTATCTTCCAGAATATAGAGAGAGCTACAAATCTACTAGACTATTCCAATAAGGGGAAATAAGGCAAAGACATACATAGGTACTTCACAGAACAACGCATACAGATGACCCAAAAACATTAAAAATGTTCAAATTCATTATTATTTATGGTAGCCGGAGAAATGCAGTTTAAAACCGCAATAAAGCATATTTTGTACTATTAAATTGGCAACACTTAAAAATTTCACAAGAGACTTCATGCCTTCTAATTCCATTTGTAGTGCCCGAAAATGAACATCAAGTCTTGGGACTCTCAGACTAGGAGGAAGCACGCTGAGAAAACAACCCAGTTGCAAACTTCAGCCACTTCTTATGAAAAAAGGATGGATGACTCAGAGGTCAGTGCCGAGAACGGCGATGAAGATGCCCAAGAAGCAACCACAGACCCACTTTAAAAGAGAACAGGTGAGAGGGCCGCAGCTGCACTTCAGGAGCACAGAGCCCAGGGACTTCTGTGCTGCGGCCCCCCCTTGCAGTACACAAATGTTCCCTGCAGTTACGGCCTCCGGGTATCAACACTGCATGTGGGGAGCACAGAGCCTCCTTGCTTTAGTTCAACTTCTTCACCTTAAGAGAAAACATTCTCAGGATCTGGTACTCAGAGAGCTTGCCTGTCCTGCCTAGACAACCAGATCATGGACTTTGGCTCAATGCTGAAATAAAAGGACACACTGGGGACCGTCGGGGAGAACTACACAACCTCCTACCTGGGGAGAACGTGAACCGTGCGGAGAGAGGACAGAGCGGATGAAAGTCATGGACGGCATCATCAGGCCCTGTCCTACTTGCACTTGCGTACGGCTTCTCAGCTCCAAAGGTGGGGTCTTGGACTGGCTTTGATGAGGAGTCTTGGTCAGGAGAATACAATGAGAATGAAGTGCAGAACATCCAAGGATGGGTTATAAAAGGTCTCGCAGCTTCTGCCACAGAACGTGTTCTCTTGGCAGAGCCCTCGGAGCTCTCAGCCTTCCTGTGAAGAGTCCAGAAAAAGAGGGGTACAGAGAAGGAGCTAGGCACCAGATTCGCGGGTGAGGATCCAGCCCAGTCTCCAGTCCCTGTCAGACCTGAGCCGACTGCGTGTGAGAGCGGGACCAGCCCAGCTGGGTGCAGTCAGCTCGGAACTGGTGGGACACAGCAAACCGCTGATTTTATGGCAGTATATAACAAGGACAACGTCGTTTTTGTGGCCACCAACTCTCATTATTCGATTCTGTCCATGTTTTGAAGTTTTTTGTCATGTAAATCACAGATGTTACAGAAATCTCATTCTTTGTATTTCTGCCTGTTTTCAAAAGAGAGTGCCTCCTACATTTATTTGTTTGTGTGTTTGATTGGGCTGATGGGTTTTGCAGTGCTAGGGATCGCACCTCAGGCTGTGCGCTTGCTAGGCAAGTGCTGTACTCCTGAGCCACACTGCCAGCCTGTGTTTCTTACTTTCACCAGCGCCTTCCTTGACATACTGATTGCGTTTCTTCTGGATATATACCCAGTAGTGGGATTGCTGGGTAGTTGGTGGTTCTATTTTTTAATTTTTGGAGGAACTTCCATACTGTTTTCCATAATGACTACTAATTTACTTTCCCACCAACAGTGTTCAAAGGTTCTCTTCGATCTAAATCCTCGCCAGCACTTGTTATCTTGCTTTTTTCTGTTTGTAACTGTCATTACCTGAGTAAGGTGCTTTCTCATTGTGGTTTGGAGTTGCAATTCCCTGGTGTCTAATGATGTGGAACATTTTTCCATATACTTGACCATTTTTGTATCTTCTTTTGAGAAAAGTCTCTTTAGATCTATTGTCTATTTTTAAAGCAGGTTGTTTTTCTTACACTTGAGTTGTTGGAGTTCCTTATGCATGTGGGGTATTAACCCTTACCAGATGCACGATTGGCAAATGTTCTCTCCCAGACTAAAGGCTGTTCCTGTACTGTGCTGACTCTTTTTGGGTGCAGAAGCTTCTCCGAGAGTGGATTCTCTAATAAACAGAAGCCAGAACCAAGTGTGATAGAATGGAATGAGGAAGTGCCAGCATCTGGCTTGCATTTTACAAAACTGTTGACTAGAACAGGTATTCAATCTTGTAACCTGGTGTTAACTCCCCCCAAACTAAAACTGATCCCTTAATAAACATTTTTCTGTAAAGTTATTCAATAATTTTGAGTCATTAACTTTCCTGTTATCTAGTCTATTTCTAACTTATTCCAAACGATATCACAGAAAAGTTTGAAAGCTTAAATGTCACACATATTACAAAATCTTTTTCTAAAAGATGATAAATTGCCCAGGCTGGACTCAAACCCGAGATCCTCCTGCCTCAGCTTCCCAGAGTGCAGGGATTATAGGTATGTACCACCACTACTAGTTCTTATTACTCTTCTTAACTACAGGTTAGCAATGATGTCCAGAGAAGGAAAGTAGTTAGAGTGATTTAACGTGTTTGTAGAACTTTGCAGCTTTCTTTCATGTTCAGAAAACAACTTTATCTTTTATCTAATCTTGCTATAACTTGATGGGAATTGACATGAAGTGCACAGCTATTGTTCTGTAGAAGGTACAAAGTCTCTCATTTCACCCTCCATAGTTTCATTTATCCACAGTCAACCACAGTCAAAATATTGTGGAGAACTCTATAAATCAACAACTTATAAATTTTTAATTGAAGCCATTCTGAGTAGTGTAGTAAAATCTTGTTGGACGCCTGCCTGTAATCCCAGCGCACTAGGAAGCTGAGACAGAAGGATCACAAGTTTAAGCCTAGCCTGGGCAACTCAGTAACATAGTAAGACCCTCTCTCAAAATGAAAAAGAGTTGGGATATAGCTTAGTGTGAAGGCCCTGGGATCAATGCCCAGTACTGCCAAAAAGAAAAGTCTTGCACCACCTCACTATCCCACCCAGAGCATGAGTTACCCCTTTGCCCCATATCTGTGCTGTATATGCTACCTACCATTAGTCATTATTTACATCTAGCTGTCCCCCAAGAACCACATGCACTCCTAGCTGTGGCTTTTGGAAGGTGACTGGATTTCAGAGCACTGCTGGCTTGCTGTTAGGAGGTAGGAAAGCTGCTCACTGGGGGTGTGACCCGGAAGGGCTTGTCTCTCTCCCCAGCTCCACCATACCCCTCTGCTATGCTGTCTCTTCCGGGGAGCCAGCACAGACTGAAACATGAACCAGAACATGAGCCTCCTTTACCTTCCGGTGTTGTGTCTCAACAATAAGGAAGTGACTAAGACAGGTGTGGTGGTGCAAGCTTGTAATTCCAGCACTTGGGAGGCTGAGGCAGGACAATTGCCACAAGTTCAAAGCCAACCTGGGATACGCAGTGAGTTCAAGTCCAGCCTGAACTGCATAGTAAGATCCTGTACCAAGAATAAATAAATGAATAAATATATAATTAGTGTTTATAAAAAAGTGGCTAAGAGGCCAAGAATACAGCTCAGTAGCACAGCGCCTGCCCGGCAAGGGCAAGGTCCTGAGTTTGATTCCTAGTACCAAAAAAAAAAGTGACTAAGACAGTCACACAGTAGCCTTCTTAGTTATCAGAGCAAATATCTCAGCATCTAAGTGCTCTTATTCAAGTTACCCCTATTTCACTTCATAAATGCCCCAAAGCACAAATGCTATCATGCCAGTAAGTTAGTCTGTATATTGTTACATTAGTTTTTGCTGTTAATATCTTACTGTGCCCTGTTTTCAAATTAAATTTTACTATAGTTGTGTGTACATAGAAAAGTATGCCCTATCGAGTTCAGAGTTTTTCGTGGTTTCCATTGGCACCCACTGGGGATCTTAAAGTGTGTTCCCTGGGGCTAAGTGGGGACTACCACATTCATTACTGTCTGCACACCGGAGTGCTCCTTAGCATCCACTCTTGTCCAGGAGAGAAGTTCCCAGACTGCTACTGGGCTTCTTTCGGTGACTCTGGTATATCCTGGCAGAATGTCCCACCAGTCTCTTAGACACAGCTTAGAATTGTTCCTTTCCCTCAGTTATGCAGCTAATCTTCAATCTATATGAATACGGCCTAGGAGACATCTAACCCTAAAGTCTCTAATAAATGGAGGTTTTGACATCTCAGATATCCAATAATAGCTTTGTCTTCCAAAATGTTAAGCCAATCATTGTGGTCAATCAGCAGTGTTTGATTAAGGTCAGAGGTGCGGGCAAAGACGGGAAGGTTGTTAGCCCAGTAGTAGAGTAAAAATTGAAATGTGCGTTTGGGAGAAAGAATGTGGACTCAAGACGCTGACTTAAGCAAAGGGAGCTGATTCTGAATAAGGCAGGAAAGGCGGAAGTGAGGCGTCTGTTTCTCAGGAGCAGAATAGATGTCTGGGCCTGAGGACTGATTTAGAAATTTAAATGAAAAGTGAATAAAGAAATTCTAAAAAAGAAAGCTGGCAGTAAGTCTAGGAATTTCTCTGGATGTCCGGGGCTTCCTTCCTGTCAATATACAGAGCCTCCTACCCACTGCCTTACAATCTTAGTACTTTCTGAAGCTGAACTACTTCAGTTTGGCTCTGGGAGGGCAAACCGTGAATAAACACGTTTGCAGCCTTAACAAAGGTAGACTGTGGGGAGTGAATCGCTACGTTAAGTAATGAACAGACTCAGGCACATATAAAACGCTATGCTTTCAAGGGCGTGCTCTGCCACTCCAGGAGCAGGAGGAGCCCTCATGAAAGGTCATACACCAGAGGAGATTATCATATTTCAGCGTATTCTGGTGTTTAGTCTACCTACATTTTCGGTGGGTCTTTTTTTAGTGTATTATCATTATTTGATACTTTACAAAAATCTGAGATCTTAATCATTAACTCAATGGATGCACTAAGGCAAACTGACATATTCTCTAAATTCCAACAGACGCATACTCATATCAAATCAGCATAATTCACATATCGTCATTTCAAATATTTATCATTTCTTTCGGGTGAGAACATTTAAAATCCTCTCTAAACGCCCATAACTAAACGTAGAACTCCTCAGGTTTCGCTTCTAAATGACTGCTCCTCCTCACCATGCTTGGATAGCAGCGGCTTCCCCTGCCCCTCATATTCACCACACTCTCCACCCAACCAAATGCTCCGCTTGAGGCATTCTGGGAAAATTCCTTTCTCATTCTCTCTAGACAAGACACACCCACTTCTCTAACATCTTAGTGTATTCACCACTTCTGGCGTGCCCTCGCCTAATTATTGACTAGGGCAAATCCACCTATGATGTGTTCATCCCTCTATTATACCACACTAGTCTCAAGACTAATAAACACTGTAGCAATTTACATTTAAAATTTAGTATCTGAGCCCAGTGGTCCATAGGAGCAACCCCATGGACTCGACCAGGCCCCTGGGAGCACCTCGACAGGGGGCCCGCAGTCTGCGGAGGCAACCCCAGGGACTTGACCAGGCCACCAGGAGTGCCTCAACAGGGTAGAGCCCGGTGGTCCACGGGGGCAACCCCAAGGACTTGACCAGGCCACCGGGCATGCTGCATTGAGGTGGAGTATGGCAGTTCACGGGGTAACCGTGCCGACTCAACTGGACCCCTGATGGCCTTGAGGGCTTGTCAGTGGGGGCTTGATCATAGTGAAGCTGGTTCCCTGCCTATCTACCGTCTTTGAGGACGGGTACTTTTCCACCTCCTGCCATAGAAATCTGTGTGCTCACACGTTTGTTACAGCATAATTTGAAACAGCCATGTCTCTTCCTAATGTGAGAGCCGGAGGGAGAAAATTAACCAAAAAGTACAGTTATTATCAGAGGGAAGACAATGATCAGGTGGGAGAACAATGGAGATGAGACTGGAGAAAATTGATTAATCGAATGAGCCATCATCTGTATAACTGAGTAACAAATACAAAGATAACATTATGTAATACAGCATCCAATGCTAATTCCCTACTATCTTCCCTATAATTTTGTATTTCCTTTATTGTTTTTGTGTTATTCTGTTTTATATATCTCCATTCTTTTGTCTTTAAAATAAAATAAAATAAATAAATAAAATAAAATTTAGTATCTATTGCTTATATTACATGGAGATTTTTTGAATTATATAATAAAAGCCCTGAATAAGTATTTATTGAGTAAATGTCCTCCCAAAATAATGATTTCATAAATTATTTTACATAAATTTGACGAATGGCCAAAAAGTATTTCTTGAAAGAATTAAGGGCTGTCTTTATGCCTTACACTGTCTCACCTACAAAATAGGTGCCCACCCCACCCATCACATGGGAGGGCATCAAACATTTAAAATGTAAAGTGTTTGAAATTAAATCTCAAACATCTGCATCAGTTTGAGTAAGCTAAATAAACTGTTGATTCAAATAAACACAAATACTGTGTGGCTTGAATACAGCAGAAATTTATTTCTTGTTTATATAATATCTCATGAACAGGTGCACAGGGAAGCTGGCAGCTTTCCCCTCATGCACTGCTTCAGCAGCTAACTTTCCTCCCATTCCATGGTTTTCTGGTGATTTCATTCTCACCTGCATTCAGCCCACGGAAAAGAGTGTGCAGGAAGTATTATCTCAAAAGCTTCAGCAGAGATGCAGCACACATCACTTTGGTTCATCAAGTAATTATTATCCTGTTACTATGGGAGGAGAGAATAAATCAAAGAGTTGGTTCTCTGGGAAATTAAACAAAATAGACAAACTCCTAGGTAACATTATCAAAACAAGGAAAGACCCAAATCCATGCAATTAGGAATGAAAAGGGCAAATCTCAATGGATCCTGCTGAAATCCAGATCATTAGTGCTGACCCTGAGAAATTGTATTCTAGTAAGAGGGAAAAATCAGAAGAAATGGACAAATTCCTAGATACACATGAATTAACAAATATGAATCAAGAAGATATAAAAATTCTAAATGATCCAATATCAGTCAATGAAAATTAATAAGTAATTTAAAAGAACTATCAACAAAGAAAACCCCAGTGATGGACTCACTACTGAGTTCTACAAGAAATTTAGAGAAGATCTAATGCCAGTACTCCTCAACCTCTTTAATTAAATTGAAAGGGAAGCAATACTCCCAATGTCAGGCAGGCACTTATTCCACTGAGCTATATCCCCTATTTCTTTTTTTTTTTTTTTTTTTTTTTTTTTTTGGTGGTACTGGGGATTGAACTCAGGACCTTGTGCTTGCCAGGCATTTCCCAATGTCATTCTTTGGGAATAATGCAACCAAACCTTTCCCTAATACCAAAATCAGAGAAGGATCCAATCAAAAAGGAAAACTGCAGGCCAATCTCCCTAATGATCATGGAATGAAAAATCCTCAGTAAGATAGTGGCAAAGAGAATACAGCAAACCATCAAAAATAATTATATATCATGAACAGGTAGGATTCATCCCAGGGATGCAGAGATGATTTAGCATACACAATACAAAACTGTAATACACAGCAATAATAGAATGAAGCACAAAAACTGCATGGTCATCTCAATAGATGAAGAAAAACATGAGAAAAAGTTCAATACCATTCAAGATAAAAACCCTACATAATATTAGAATAGATGGTCTTTATCTCATTCTGGTAAAAGCCATTTATGACAAACCAACAGTCAATGGCATACTACATGGTCACAAACACACAGCTTTCACTCTGAACTCAAGAACAAGACAAGGATGCACACTGTCACCACTTCTACTCAATATAGTTCTAGAAAAATTAGCCAGAGCAATTAGACAAGAGAAAGAAATAAAAGGAATATGGAAGTGTCAGTGAGTGGCGTAGGAGCCAAGACCCCAGACTCTGAACCTCTACGATGATCATGGGAATGACAGTAAGTCCCAGGAAGCCTCAGGAGCTTTCAAGATGATGAAA
This sequence comes from Dinomys branickii, assembly GCA_004027595.1. Classification (NCBI taxonomy): domain Eukaryota; kingdom Metazoa; phylum Chordata; class Mammalia; order Rodentia; family Dinomyidae; genus Dinomys; species Dinomys branickii. The sequence continues at coordinate 38,957 of PVLD010014986.1, forward strand.
CGAAGGAGCAAAATGCAATCTCAGATCTCCACGCTACCCAGAACACGTCTAGGAAACATCAACATAGAATAACTTGGAAGTCACACATATGAAATTTTTTAAATGATACCAAGTGAAATAAAGGAACAACTACATCAGGCTATAGAGGAAATCAGATGAGAAATAATCTATCAGGTAAAAAAAGAAAAGGAAAGAAATGACTAACCATAATGAAAGAACTGCTCAATATATCAAAAGATGACTTAAACAATAGAGGAGCCCAGAAAAATTAAGGAAATTTTGAATGAACAACACAGAAAAAAATTACAATGCATGAAACAGACTCAGAGATATCCAAGAAATTAAAATTTCCATTGAAAGGTGACAAAACTGCTTGAATGAAATTAAAGATAGGCTTTAAGACCTAAAAGAAGAAACTGCAGCTCGCACTCATGAAAGGAAAGCTCTCTTAGAAATAACAGAGCCAGGAAACAATTCAACAGCTGCAAGATAAAGCAAAGAAAAGCAATATAAGACTGATAGGTGTCAATGAAAGAGCAGGAGGCAACATGAATGACATAAAAATACTATTTCCAGAAGTAATAGCAATAAATTTCCTAAACATAGGAAAAGAATCTGATGTACAGCTAAGTGAGGCATATACAACTCCACTTAGCCATAACCAAAATAAATCTACACCCAAACCCACAATAACCAAGATCTGAGGAATTCAGCAAAAGAACAGAATATTAAAAGCTGTTAGAAAAAAACCAGGTGGTGCATGCCTATAATCCCAGCACTCAAGAGGCTGAGGTAGGAGGATTATTGCGAGTTTGAGATCAGCCTGGGATACAAAGTGAGCTCAAGGCCAGCCTGAACTGCATAGTGAGACCCTGTCTCAAAAAGATCCACCCCCCCAAAAAAAAAGCCAGACAGATCACCTATGAAGGAAAAGCTATCAGATTTCTTAACCCATCAAGTTAAGAAGAGATTACAGTGAAGTATTGCAGGTACTAAAATAAAACAACTTCCAACCCAGATTGCTATACCCTGCAAAACTAAAAACTATCTTTCAAAATTGATGAGAAATAAGATACTTTCACAATAAAGATCAACTGAAGAAATTCATGACCACCAAACCAAACCTACAAAGAGTACTAAGAGATATTTTACTAAGAGATAAAAATGACCACAATTCCAATAGCAACAACAGCAGTAAAGAACCATCAAACAGGGCGAGCAATTAAACAGAGGGAGGAAGTATGGAACCAACAGTGGGAAAATAACATAACAAAGATAAGCCAAAACATACTGGTAATAACCATGAATATAAATGGCTTCAATTCACCAATCAAAAGAAGCATAATTGCAAAGTGGATCAAGAAATACAATCCCACAATATGCTGTGTAAGAGAAGTACATTTAGTTCAAAAGGAAATTCATAGACTGAAAGTCAAAGGATGGAAAACAATATTGCATGTGACAGGAACCCAGAAAAAGCAGGGGCAGATATTCTGTTTTCAGACAATGAGAACTTCATTCTTGTTAGGAGAAAACTGCAGGAGGAAGAGACAACAATCATAAATATATATGCACCAAGTGTAGGAACACCCAACTACATGAGACAAATTTTAACAGACATGAAATATCAAATAAGCAATAACACAGTCATAACAGGGGACTTTAACACCCAATTGTCACAAAGAAATAGATCAACTACACAAAAAATCAGCAAAGAAATAACAGAACTAAGCCAAACAGTTGAATCGAGAGACTTAGTAGATTTTTACAGCCTATTCCATTCAATATCTTAGCTGCATGTGGGATGTTCTCTAAAATAAACAATATCCTAGCACATGGAACTGGCATAAGTATGTGCAAAGAAATTGAAGTTATCCTATGCATATTATCGGACCATCAGGAAAACATAATGAGCAAAATTAGCAATCTAATGGTACAACTCAAGCTTCCAGAAAAAGAAAATCAAGACAAGCCCAATGCCCATAAAAGGGAAAAAATTATAAAGATCAGAGCAGAAATGAACACAGTGGAAACCAAGAAAAGAATACTAAGAATGAATGAATCAAAGAGGTGGTTCTTTGAAAGAATAAATAAAGTTGACAAACGCCCAGCCAGCCTTATCAAAAAAAGGAAAGAAAAATCTTGAATTCATGCAATAAGGAATGAAAAAGGTGAAATCGCTACAGATCCTACAGAAATTGAGAAGATCATCAATACTTGCTTTGAAAATCTTTACTCTCATAGGATGGAAAACACAGAAGAAATGGACAGATTCCTAGAGAGTTGTGAATTATCAAAGCTGAATCAAGAAGATATAAAAATTCTGAATAACCCAATATCAGCCAACAAAAGTTAAAATGTAATGTAAAACTTACCAACAAAGAAAAGCCCAAGTCCTGATGTATTCACAACTGAATTCTACGAGAAACTTAGAGAAGATTTAATGCCAACTCTTCTCAAAGTCATCAATGAAATAGAAAGGGAAGAAATACACTCTCACACATTCTTGGAGGCAAGTGTTAGCCTGATAGCAAAACCAGAGAAAGACACACAACCAAAAAGGAGAACTATAGGCCAATCTTCTTAATGAACATAGATGCAAAAATACTCAATAAAATACTAGCTAATAGAATGCACCAAACCATCAAGAAGATTATACACCATGACCAAGTGGGATTCATCCCAGGAATGCAGGGATGGATCAATATATGCAAATCAATAAATATAATACATCACATCAACAGAGCCAAAGACAAAAATTACATGATTATCTCAATGATGCAGAAAAAGCTTTCAATAAAATCCAATCTCATTCATGGAAAAAAACCTACAGGAAATTGGAATAGATGGATTTACCTCCATCTGATAAAAGCTATCTATGACAAACCAACAGCCAACATCATATTAAATGGACAAAAACTGAAAGCTTCCACTTTAAAATCAGTAATAAGATGAGGATATCCACTGCCAGTGCGCCTATTCAACATAGTTCTGGAAACATTAGCCAGAGAAATTAGACAAGAGAGAGAAATAAAAGGAATAAGAATAGGAAAGGAAGAAGAGAAATTATCACTATTTGCAGATGACATGATACTCTACATGGAAGACCCCAAAAACTTTAACAAAAGACACCTAGAATTAATCAACAAATTCAGTAGTATAGCTGGACACAAAGTCAACACTCAAAAATCAATAACATTCCTATACACAAACAACAAACACACTGAGAGAGAAATCAGGGAAACCATACCTTTCACAATAGCATCTAATAAATTGAAATACTTAGGAATCAATCTAACAAAACAAGTAAAAGATCTGCACAGTGAAAATTATAGTACTCTGAAAAAAAGGGATTGAAGAGGATTTCACAAAATGGAAAAATATTCATTGCTCATGGATAGGAAGAAACAACATTGTGAAAATGGCCAGACTCCCAAAATTATTATACAGATTCAATGCAATCCCAATCAAAATATCATTAGTATACCTACAAAGTCAAGGCAGGAGGCATCACAATCCTGCACTTGAAATTAGACTGCAAAGCAACTGTGATGAAATCAGAATGGTATTAGCAAAAAACAGACCTGAGGATCAATGGAACAGACTAGAAGATGCAGCCACAACCACAACCACATTCAGCTGCCTTATCTTTGACAAAGGGGCCAAACATGTTACTGGAAGAAAGACAGCCTCTTTAATAAATGATGCTGGAAAAACTGGCTCTCCACATGCCAAAGACTAAAACTAGTCCCATGTCTATCACCATGCACTAAATTAAAGTCTAAATGGATTAAAAATCTAAATATTAAATCAGAAACACTAAATCTACTGGAAGAGAAAGTAGGTACAAATTTTGAAGACATAGGGGTAAGCAGAGTTCATGAACAAAAATCAAACTGCAGAGTTCATCAACAAAAATCAAACTTCAAGCCTACAATAAGCATAAACCAATTAATTAACAACTTAATAAAACAAAATATACAAACAAATATCTTATTTACAAATATTGTTAACACGACACAAATACTTCAAAGAATCAACAACTGGGATCTCATGTAATGGAAAAGTTTTTGCACATCAAAGGAAACCACCAACAGAGTAAAAAGAAAACCTGTGAATTGGGAAAAAATTTTAGCCAACTGTCCCTCAGGCAAAGGGCTTCTATCTAGAACATAAAAAGAATTTTAAAAAATCAGAACCCCAGGTGTGGAGCTGCTGTGAGACCTGTGGGACCATGAGGTTCCACTGTGCAGGGCGCACAGAGACACCCCGGGCCCTGTGGTCCTGCCCCCATCCTGGGATCTCTCTCCCTAGGCTGCCACCCCTGATGCTGGCCCTCCAAGATCCTAGGCACGTGACCTGGAAGAGGAGCAACAGCCACAGGTCAGTGAGAGTGGACAGGTGAGGCTTGCTACTAATATAAGCACTGGGAGGGACTCCATACCACTTGCAAATATGAATTTTGTATCAACCCACAGAGAAAAGATACACAAAAACACAGCAGCCTTGGAGACTGAGAGATGACAACATACTCTAAGACCCGAGAAACTCCTCCAATTGTCTCCCAAAACTAATAACTAAACTTAGTACACACCCTGAACTACCTCAGTGAGCACGAGTCGGGGAGACTTCACACCACTCATGCCCAGCATCAAAGGATTTGAAATGAGAATTCAAACCTTCACAAGGAGCAAACAAGATTCCTTCCTGTAAAACAGCTCAGGCAACTACCATGGGACAGTTAGAGGAAGAGGAGGAGGAGAAAGAGGGAGTCACCACTCCACACACACCCTGGGCCACTCCCTCATTCCTATACTCACAGTTTCAGTTTTGAAAGCCTGTGCTCACGGAAGCCTCCTGACTCGGCAAGAGGCGAGCTAAGTTCCAAGAACTGGGCCAAAACACGAGCAGAAAAAGTCCAGCCTGCAAGGCGACCAGGAAAACATCAGAGAAGGATTCTCCCATAGGATCGCCACCCAGACACTGGGCTCTAACAACATGAGAATTACAAGAGGGAGGGAGGTGGGTCCCCTGGTACCAGGAAGGTTTAGAAATGAGAATCAAGTCGAGGGGCTCCCTGCAGGCTACAGGGGGGCTCTGAGGTCTTGGACCAGGCCCCTGGGAGTGCCTCGCTGGGTTGGCATCCAGAGGTCTGCGGGGGTGACTCCCCAGACTCAAACAGGCCTGCAGGAGCACCTCATAGGGGCAAGGTGGAGCCCAGTGGTCCCCAGGGGCGACCCTGAGGACTTGACTGGGCCCCTGGGCGTGCCTTGTTGAGACGGAGCCCTGTGGTCTGTGGGGGCAACCCCATGGACTGGTTTGGGTCCCTGGGAGCGCTTCACTGAGGCAGAGCCCAGCAGTGCTCAGGGCGACCCCAAGAACTTGACCGGGCCCCCAGAAGCACCTTACTCAGGTGGAACCCAGTGGTCTGCAGGGGCTACCCTGCGACCTGGTCTGGGTCCCTGGAAGCACCTTGCTGGGGTGGAGCCTGGCAGTGCTCGGGGGCAACCCCAAGACCTCAATTGGGCACCCAGGAGCACCTCATTGGAGCAGAAACCGGCAGTCCTCAGGGTTGTGGAGCAAACCAGGTTCTCAGGAGCACCTCAGAGAGGTGGAGCCCGGCAGTCTGTGGGGTCAACCCCGGGGACTTGACCAGACCCCCGGGAGCACCTCATTGAGGTGGGTCCCAGTGGTCTGCAGAAGTGAACCTGAGGACTGGACTAGACCCCTGAGGGCCTCAAAGGCTTATCAATCGGGTATGACCATAATGTATTTGGTTCCCTGCATATGTACTGTCTTCGAGAATGGATGCTTTTCCACCTAGTGCCATAGTAATTTGAGTGCACCCATGTTTGTTACAGCATAATTTGAAGCAGCCATGTGCCTCCCCAGTGTGAGAGCCCGAGGGAGTAAATAAACGTAAAGTTATTGTCAGAGGGAAGACGATTGATTGGGTGGGAGAACAATGGAGCTGTGGGTGGAGAAAACTGATTAATCAAACAAACTACCGTTTGTATAACTGAGTAACAATAGTGAAGACATCATTTTGTAATACAGTATCCATTTTTAATTCCCCAATATCTGCTCTATAATTCTGTTTCCTCTATTGTTTATGCATTATATTGATTTACAACTAAGTAAGAAATGGAAAGATAACATTGTGTAATACAACAGCCATTGTTAATCTCCTACTATCTTCTGTATAATTGTGCATTTCCTTCATTGTTTTTGAGATAACAAATATGAAGATGATATTATGTAAAATACCATTCATTGTTAATCCCCTACTATCTTCCCCATAATTTGTGTATTTCCTTATTGTTTTTGTGTTATTCGAGTTTATATTCTCTTATCTTTAAAATAAAAAAAATCAGTCCCCCAACATTCAAAGACCCAACCCAAAAATGGACATGTGAGTTGAATACACAGTTCTTGGATAAAGAAATACAAATGGCAAATAAATACATGAAAAAATGTTTAACATCATTAGTCATTTGAGAAATGAAAATTAAAATAACACTGAGATTTCATCTCACTCAAGAAAGAATGGCTATCATCAAGAAATCAACCAATAACAAATGCTGGAGGGGTTGTGGGGAAAAGAAACACTTTTTCACTATTGGTGGGAGTGTAGACTGGTGCACTTACTGTGGAAATCAGTCTGGAGATTCCTCAGTAAACTAGGATTAGAGGTCCCATTCAATCCAGCTATTCCCTTCTGGGGTATTTTTCCAGAAGAACAAAAACATCATACCACAGTGATATACATGCACCTATGTTAATAGCAACACAATATCATTGCTAAATCTTGGAAACAGCCCAAATATATGTCAACTGAAGAATGGATAAAAAAAGATATGGTATTTTTATACAATGGAGTATTACTCTGCTATAAAGAAAGACAAACTCGAGGCTTTTACAGGTAAAACTGTAGAAAGGTAAAAACAGAATGAAACTGAAATAAATCAGACATGTGTAAACTCTTACATGTGTCTTCACATGTAAGTGAAATCAGACACATGTAAACATCATATTGTGTAAGAACATTTAAGAGTAAATAAAATTTTAAAGTTATAATAGATATTGCAAAAGGGAAAGAAACTGCTCAAAAAGAAAGAACAACTGGGATAAGGGAAAAGAGAAAATAAAGAAAGGCAGAAGGGAAATAGATAAATAGATCAATAGATTGAGAGATAGATCGATAGATGATAGATAGCTAAACTAATTGTACTACTAATTTCTATTGGTTTATTGAAAGGAACAGTTAATGTTTTAATTGTTTGATCAATCTTATATGCCTCTATCTGGATATCTGAGTAACCATTTTGAAAATAAAAGTATGTAACACAACAACAATTGTTAATTTCCTATCACTTTGTTCTGAAATTCTGCATGGTTTTTATGTTGTTCTGTTTATGTCTTTGTTTTTGTTATTTTGTTCTTGTTCATCTTTAAAATAAAAAGAGGAATATAAATAGAAAAAGAAGTTAAATTATCATTATTTGGTAATTAAAAGATATTCTATATGGAAGACCCCCAAAACTCCACTAACAGACTCCTAGAATTACAAACCAAATTTGGTAGCATAGCAGAATACAAAGCCAACACTCAAAAATCAATAGCATTCCTGTAAGTGAATAACAAACTCACTGAGAGAGAAATTAGGGAAACCTCCCTTTTGAAACAGCATCAAGAAAAATAATACATTTAGGAATCATTTTAATGAAATGAAAGACCTTTACATTGAAAACTACACTACTCAGAAAATAGATATTTCCTCTTCTTGGATAAGTAGAACTAATATAGTGAAAATGGCCATTTTTCCAAAACTGTCATACAGAGTTAAAGAAACCCCAATCAAAATGCCAACAGCATACCTCACAGAACTAGATAAAACAATCTTAAAATCTATTTAGAAGCAGAAGACACCTAGAATAGCAAAAGCAATTCTGGACAGTAAGGATAACAAGAGCAAGGCAGGGAGCACCACCATCCCCCATATGAGATTATATTACAAAGCTACTGTGATAAATACAACATGGTACTGGCCAAAAACAGATCCAAGAATCAATGGAACAAATAGAAAATGCAGAAACAAATGAAAATACATTCAACCGCCTTGTCATTGACCTGAAAGCCAAACACATTTACTGGAAGACAGCCTCTTTAATAAGTAATGCTGGAAAAACTAGCTTTCCACATGCCAAAGACTGAACCTAGACCCATGCACTAAACTAAAATTAAAATGGATCAAAGATCTAAATATTAAAAGAGAAACACTAAATCTGCTGGAAGATAGAATAGGTAGAACTCTTGAAGATATAGCTGTAGGCAAAGACTTTATGAACCAAACCCTAATTGCATAGGAAATATCACAAGGACCTCATCTTATTGAAAAGCTTTTACACATTAACAGTTCCTTTCAATAAACCAACAGATATTAGTAGCACAATTATCCTAGCTATCCTGTGTATCTATATATACATATTTTTCCCCTCTTCCTTCTTTCTTTTTCTTCTCCCCTCCTCCATCCAGTTGTCCCTTCCTATTTGGACAGTTTTCAGATTTTATTTACTTTTTCAGGTTCTTATAGTTGTTATAGTGGTTATATGTGCAACCATTTTGAAGATGACATTGTGTAGTGTAACAACCATTGTTAACATCCTATCACCCATCTTTTGAAGATCTGTATCATTTTTATTGCACTCTATGCTGTTTTATGTATTTGTTTTTGTTATGTTGGTTTTTTCTTAAATGAAAAATTATATATATATATATATATATACATATATATATGGATGGATAGCTGGAGTAGCTGTATTGCTAATGCCTGTAGTTTATTGAAGAACAGTCAATACTTAAAATTTTCTTTTTTTTCTTGACCAATTCTGCACACTTGAATTTGTAATTGATTTCAAAACAATGTGCAGTATAAGAACCATTGTTGAACTCCTACCATTTTGTATGATGAAGCTCTGCATCATTTCCAATGGGTTTTCTTTCCAATTATTTTTATTGTTTTTTACTTGTTACTGTCTTTGATTGTTTGATCAATCTTGCATTCTTATGTCTAATGGACTGAGCAACTTTGTTGAAAATAACAATATATAATTTAGCAACCATTGTAGGGGACTTCCGGGAAGATGGCGACCAGGTGAGCAGCAGAGGGAATCTCTCCCAGAGACCGATCCTTTGCACGCGGCTGCCCGGTCCGTGGAGGCAAAATTCCAACTAATCGGGCTGCTCTACGTGGCCTGAGAATTAAAGGGCCGACTGACAAGCCGAGCGGCGAGAAGTGGGCAGACCCTGAGAGCTGGGCGCCCAGGGGATCCGTGCAGCGTTTGGGCTCCAGCTCGGTTCAAATTGCGTACAGCTGAGAGAGCGAGTGAGGAGGGAAGAACGGCTTCAGCTCCTGAACCCGACCGGCTCAGAGGCGGCTGTAACCAAGATTTGTTGGAGGCAGCGGAGGAGAGGAAACCCAGAAAACGCGCTACTAGGACAGACTGTGCCAATCTGGGCAGCAGTCCGGGATCCCGCTCAGAACCCCACCCCCGCAGCTGGCACTGCACGAACCAGAGCAACAGCGATCGGCGGGATTTCGGAGTCGGGAAAAAGCTACATCCAGGGAGAAACATCTGAACGGCATTCCTGTCTGCATGATCACAGGGTGAGTTAAGCGGGTGCTCTAACCAGTTTTTCCTGAATCGGGAAGAAGCTCAGCCCAGCAAGTAACATCAAAACAGCTTTAAAAACTGCAGGATCTCCCGGGTGGGAAGAACTAGCTAGGCGCCGCAACGGATTTGTGAGGGGGGAAGGAGCTCCACCCAGAGAGGAACACCGGAGTGCCCTGTCTGTAAGACTCCTGGGGCGGGAAGCTGTTTATTCACCCCGGCCAGGTCTTAGGGTAGGGAATAGAAGCAGAAATCTCAGCAGACAGCTTAAGGGACATTCTCCCAAAGAGAAGTAACCATTGGAGCAGCCTCTGCAGCAGACCTTTGCCTGCTGAACTGTCTGTGGAATTTGTAGCTCCACATTTTGAATGTGATACCCAAAAATGGGAAAACAGAGGAACAAAACGCAGTCTCAAAACTCAACCCCACCCAGAACAAGTTTTGAATGTGAAGATATAGGGGAACCAGGAAGCCTCATAACTTCAAGTTATGAAACGATTGCATCCGAAATTAAACAACTCCAACAGGCCATGAAAGAGCTTAAAGCAGAAATAACCCACATACCCACAATCATTTCTCAGATAAAAAACGAGATGAAAACAATGATGGAAGAAATGTTCCATTTACATAAACAAGAAATAGACAAAAGTCTAGAAGAAAATAGAAAACAAATGGAAACGTTACAAGAGCAATTTAGGAATGAATTACCAATAATGAAACAGGTCCAAAGAGAATGCCAGGATTTGAAAACTAATGCTGAAAGCATGCAAAACCGTTTAAATGAAACCGAAGATGGAATTACAGAACTTGAAGACAGCATGGCATCTTATGAGCGTGAAAGGAAGAATCTCATGATATCATCAAAGACACAAGAAAAGTCAATCCAACAGCTGCAAGATGAGGCAAAACGTAACAATATTCGAATTACAGGAGTGTGTGAAACAGCAGGAGATCTCACAAACGATATAAAAGGAATATTTGATGAAATAATAGCAGAAAATTTCCCAAACAAGGTAAAAGATATGGAAGTTCAGTTAAGCGAAGCATATAGAACCCCAATGATCCATAACCCAAAGAAAAACACACACAGGCATATAATAATCAAGATCCCAGATATCCAGCAAAAGAACACAATATTAAAAGCTGCCAGAGAAATGAAACAGATCACCTATAAAGGAAAGCCCATCAGAATCAAGGCAGATTTCTCAACGGAAACCATGAAAGCGAGAAGAGCTTGGAGCGAGATACTACAGATTCTGAGACAAAACAACTTCCAACCCAGACTGATGTATCCTGCAAAATTATCCCTCAAATTCAATGGAGAAATAAAATATTTCCACGACAAAGAACAACTGAATAAATTCATGAGTGCCAAGCCAGCATTGGCAAAAGCACTAAAAGATATTCTAGACAGAGAAAAAAGAGACCAGAGTCCCAAGAACAGCTATAGAAATAACTCCCTCAACAGAACAAATAATTAAACAGTCAGCAAAAGAAGGAAAACGTCAAGTAAATAACATGACTAGAATAAGCCAACATATAACCATGATAACCATTAATGTAAATGGCCTCAACTCAAAAGTCAAAAGGAAAAGATTGGAAAACTGGATTAAGGAACACAATCCAACGATATGCTGTATACAGGAAACACATTTTACTCAAAAAGAAATCCATAGGTTGAAAGTTAAAGGTTGGAATACAATT
>PVLD010014987.1:0-50326 GCA_004027595.1 Dinomys branickii
ATGGTACACATAAAAAAGCCACAAGACATTTCCTGTTTCATAATAAATAAGGCAGTGACTTTTACTCATTAGTAGCCTTTTTGAGGTAAGCAATTAAGTCTGCCCTTTCTCCCTTCTTCTTGATGCCAGCGAAGATCATTTTTGTTCCAGGGATGTACTTCTTGGGATTCTCCAAATACTCCATCAATGTATCCTCTCCGCTCCGGGGAGTTTTATCCCCAGGGTCAGCAGGTCAGCTAGGAACGAGAAAGGAAGGAGATCTGAATCTATTTCCAGCTCCACTACTTAGCACTAGACCAAGCAGTTGAATCACTTTGAGCCTCCATTTTCTTTTTCATTAAGATGGTAACAAAATAGTTGCCATTGAAACCTCCTTGGTGAATGCTGAGGGAAAAAGCTTCAAATAAATTACCTCCAAGAAGGGCGATCTGAAAATCACTCAATGCTTTGGAAGTGTAAGTTCCTCCTATTATGATAAAATGAAGATGACGCACTCCAAAACATTATGGGAGAGAGGTGTGTTGAAGGAAATCATAGAACAAAGTAAAAGATATTGAGAAACGAATGATGTTCCTAAAACCATCATTCATTATGAAATCCTCTGGCTTTATGCCTCCATTATCTAGAAAGGACATTTATCAACCCAAAAGCCACAGGTCTTTCCACTTTGGTTTTATTAGCTATATGGTAATTGATATGAATAAAAGATAGCTTTAATTTAATAGACATGATGCCATTTACTGGCAGAGTGTATTTTATGTCATTGATAGTCCATTTCTGTTTCGAAAGAATTTGTTAATTTAGAACACAATTATGGAGAAGCTTGATGAAGAAATAAAGAGCCTGAAACAATAGAAGAGAACAGCCATACATTACTGCCGGGGGTCTGAGACTATGCTATTGGGCACTGTATAAAAGGATCTGACCAGAAGTCTGGTGGCTTGATTCTTACCTGGCTTTACATCAATGTGGTTTGCACATGAAGCTTTACACATAATTAATTCATTAATTATTATACATGTCATGCCTGTCCACAGTTATTTATCTGCTTCTCTTTAAATTTGCCTCTCTCATACTGCCTCTGGGAGATACTTTCAAAACCTGTTATATTTTAAGACCAATAGAAAATTATTTCTGGGAAGGCTGGTTTGCATGTAAAAAACATGACTGTACAACCAACAATGTACTGGAGTATTTTCTGAGGCCATTTGATGAGTATAATTATAAATAAATTACAAGTAGTCAATTGTACTGTCTAACTCAATCTTTCATATTTTCACACACATGCATGTGCATATAGATATACATATACATGTGTATATGTATGTTATTTTTATATTTAAGGTGAATTTTAAACATGATCATAATTCTATATCTATTGTTAGTCTCTAAGTAATAAACTCTTTGAATATGTGACTGGAAGTAGAAATAGCATCATAAAGCCAGGGTCTTGGAATTTACATGTAAAATCAATAATAACAATCATTTCCCAGTGATTATAGCTCAGGAAAGCCTGGGTTGACATCACAAATTAAGCTCTAACAAAATAAGCACTAAAGAGTTAAGAATCTTAGAAAAAAAGGTGTATCCCTCATTCTCTGAGAAATCAGAAATCACCTGCCTATCAGCTTCTTGTACAACTGGAATAGACTGGTTTCTGGACCTCCTTCATCACTGCACTGAGCTCGGTTAAGTCCTTTTCTCCCACCTAGTTACTCTTCCCCACCACACACATACCAGATAGACACCGAAACGCACATCTTCATGTGTTTAAATCCTGCTCTGTCAGTATTACCATCAGTCCCATTATAGTAAGTAATTAGTCAATTATGAAGCAATAATCCAGTCTAGTATTTGTGGGTTGTGATTTAAACAATAGGTTATAATTTTACCATCTTGGAAGACAAGGTATATCTACTTAATCTTGATTAGTGGTGAGTGTGTAGAGATTTCATTCTTGAACTTCAGGCTTGGTCATAACTCAGCAAAGCAACCGTAGCTGTTTACAAACTTGAAACTACTACAAGTAATGAAATCAAATGGGCTTAATGCCACAGTAGTCATTTTGTCTTCATTCCAACTGATCCTTATTTTGCTAGCCAGAAAGAAATGTGCATGGTTCTGATGATTAACAAATGTAGTACTGTCTTAACAGTGCCATACTGAGCATAGTGAGAAGCTAGCAGTCAGATATTCTAGATTCAGGAAAGAAAGTGTGCAATGTGGTATTGCATAGCTTAGCAATGAACATCCTCAATGAATTCCAGAGATACCCCCAAAGTTTATTTGTATATAATTCACATTTACACCCAAGAAAATTACTTTTTAATGGGGAAATATAAAGTAATATATTTTCTTCTGGGGCTCTAGGCATTTTCAGCCAAACTTACAGAAGGTCTGTGTTTCTTTTTTAAAACCATGCAAGGTAGCAAAACAAACAAACAAAAAAAAGTAAAGAGAAAACAACATTGTTGGAGTGCAAAATTGTAATGCTAATTAGCTTCTTCTAAAGACAGATTTGCTTGTGGAAGCGCTCAAGTTCCTTACTCACGCTTCCTAATACATGTGGTACCAAGAACATATGCTTTGCTACTATTTTCTGCCTAGTAAAAGAAAAATCAACTAATAAACTCTTTGTAGCTATTTGCCCTTTTCAACTGTGGAATTAGAATTATCTAACACAATTGCATCATAACTTCACGATAATGGAAGCAATTAAAATAATCTGTCAATTTGGATTTTATATCTATTTTACCCCCATCTAGTATAGTCATGGTGAAGCTGTTATGCGTTGATTTAAAAACAAGAATCACTATGAACTCCTAACCACTGTATCTAGGAAGCTGTGTATCAGCCTTTCAACATGTTCTTTCCCTTTGTGCTGAGTAGTGAGAGTCACTAGACAGGGAAGTGGGGTCTACAAGCAGAGGAGGAGGTGTGTAAGCTATTTGTATGGTGAGAAGAGCCAGAAGGGCTTTTGAAAACGGCCGGTTTAGAGCTATGGGTTTGTTTTCATCCCATTTTGGTTGAAGGAGAAGTGGAAAGAACTAAGTACAGACCACTTCACCCTCTTGGTGTAGTTTGCCGTGTTCTTAAATCAGTATACAGCACAAAGGGTGCTGGAGCAGGAGTCTCAGGCTGGGGACTGGCTGGAGGTGCCACTGACCAAAGTCAGGTACTGAGACTCTGTTTACACATCTGAAAACCTGTGAATGTGTAAAATATCCCATGCAAATGTGAAGTTTCAGCTAATAGATTTGAAAGCCTTTGCAAACTGTATGTATATTTTGTTGTTGCTATCAAATTTTTACTTATTTTTATGGTGACAAAAGTATTTCTTCCTAGACAATGAAAGTATCTCTCTAGCTGAATGGACCATGTATTTAGGATAGAATTGGATAAGACTTTATAAAGTGCCATGAAATGTCACAGGCTTATTTGTATTTTTGGTGATTTTATACATTAATCACTGAATAACCTTCTCATTTTCCAAATAAAGAATAAAGAGAACAGTGATGGCATTTGTAACTATCTACACAAAGGGACTGATTTAAATTCTTCACAGATGGAGAGATAGCAAGGGTAAATCATTACACCCCCATTTCTAATTTTGAGAAGCTTTGAGGGTGTTTGTGGATAGTAAGGCGCAAACACTGATTTGCATATAGAATTAATCATAAACTTTACATACCACAAGCCCAAATTCTCCAGATAAAGTGGAGGATTTTCCAGAGCCAGCTCTAAAGGACTGAGAAATGTGTAAAAGTACAATAATGTTAAGCTACATGTAATGCACAAACTGAGCAAATTGCTAAAACTAGGATGGTGACCTTTCAGAGAGGACAAATAAGATTACTGTATCCCTCAGAAATGTTTGTGGCTTAGTGCTTCCGAAGGACGGCATGTGACGTACACTCCTCATTGCAGCCACAGGGGGCTTCTATCTAACAAGGTGCACAATTCATTTTCTTCAGCCAATATAATTGCACCCAATGTTTTTTGTCAGCTCTCTCTAACAGTTAAGTATAGACCAGTTCTCGAGACATAGTAAATGCTTAAAGCATATGAAATGTGCCATACACAGAAGGAAACCCAGTGCCAAATGTTCTTGGGACTTTGAGATGATCAGCATATGGCATGAAGCGCTCACGATGGATAAGAGACTAGCATACAACCATACAGGCTGCTATGGCTAGTCTATTTTTGGCTACAAAATCTAAATGCCCTTCTCTCATCCGTATCTCTCACCCTGTGCCAAATCAAAATGAATTAAACACGTCATAAAATAGAATTCAAAAATTCACAAAATATAAATATTTTTATTTTCCTTCCTACTGGTTTTATAAATAGTTTGAATTAGTATATTCTTAGAAACCCTTATGTTCACACTGATAATTATAAATATTAAATATATTGATAAAGCCACTAGTCATAATTCGTGCTATCAATTCTCATGTTACAAAGTTCATTATCCTGGGCTGTTGTTTCAATGTTTTCTTTGTCTTTTTATTTCCTTTTTGAGATTCAGCTTGGAAAAGAAGATAACTATTACTCTAATGCCAGATACTTAGCACCACTTGGAAAAAAATTTGATTTTAAAATAACTTAAAAATAATTTTTCTCTCCATATTGATAACAAAATAGTGAAATGGACAAGTAATTTGAATCATACAAAGTGAGCTTTCCTAACCTCAAATCCAAGATCTGAAATGCTTCAAAACTCAGAACTTATTAGCCACTAACAATGTGTGACAGGAGGGAAATTCCATACTAGACCTCACATGAGGGGTCCCAATCAAAACACAAGCACACTAGAATATTGTACTACATTATCTTCAGGCTGTGTTGTTAGGTATATATGAAACATAAATGCATTTTGTCTTCAGACATGGGTCTTGTTCCAAAGTATCTCCTTATGTGCCTGCAAATATTCCAAAATCTGAAAAAAAAATTGATATCCCAAACACCGTGCCCCAAGCCTTTCAGAAATGGAATCCATGACCCATCTAACTTGATTTTCTCAGGCTCAGCTTTTCTGCTGGGTTAGAGGAGCTGACGGCAGAAGACTGTTGCTTTTGCTGACATCCCTGGACCTGCTCTTGGCTCCACCCTCTGAGTATTCAATACCAAGAGATGGGAGAAAAGTTTTCTATGGTGAGCTGGTCCTTGCCATGATGTGAACTGAATGCCACTGTTGCAGGAGACATAAAAGTTGTCACATGTGCCCAATCTTTTCGACACAGCATATTTTTGCCCTCTGCTGCTATGGAGCAGGAACTGAAGATGTTAAGAACTGCTCTCATTCCCATCTGCTTTGTTAGTTGTTCTATTTCCTTTCTCTTTAATTTGGGATGACAGATACCTTCTGAGTCTTTGGAAGCCATTCCTCTCCATAGCCAAGTACCCTCCTTTGGGGAACATGTCCTCTCTGCAGCTGTTCCGTGGCATCTCAGCAATGTGCTATAGCTGGCAATATGTCCCACAGGTGCCCTCACGTCACCTTCTCTCCTTGCTTTCACAGCTGGTGCTACATACATCTTTGGGAAAAGTGGTGGCCTCATCCTTTACACCTGGCCAGCCAATGACAGGCCCAGCACGCGCTCTGACCGCCTGGCTGTGGGCTTCAGCACCACTGTGAAGGATGGCATCTTAGTACGCATTGACAGCGCTCCAGGACTTGGCGACTTTCTCCAGCTTCACATAGTGAGTACCTGGCCTTGGCCTGGATTCTCTTGTCTTCCTGGTGGTCTGAGTTGGTGAGTCAGATAAACGCAGCAGAACAGTCTGCATAGACACTGTGAAGGTACACATAAAGATTGCCTTCACTTTTATGAATCAGCATACTTATATAAAAAATTACAAGCTGTTCCTTCTACTCCATGAATACAGAGAACATTCCCTTTAGAAACTGTGTGGTTTGACCTGTCATAAACCATTTACAGACCGCTGGAGTAGAGAGGAGAGATTTACCTGGTGTGGTTTGCTGACGTGGTGCAAGTAGCAAAACCAACTTGAGTGCAAATGATGTCCTAGGCTGGGGGTTGGCAAGCTGTGTGTAAAAGGCCAGTTAATAAATATTCTGGGCTTTGCAGGTTATACCATCTCTGTCAGAGGTACTCAATTTGCCATAGACAATGCATGTATTAAAGCATATGACTGTATTTCAAAAAAAATTCATTTGTGAAAACTGGCTGCAAGCTGTACTTTCAAAAACTGTGCCTTAGGTTGCAAATGTTCCTATACAGATGGAAAGAATGTATGATAGAAAGTAGGACTCTGAACCCAGTGCCGGGGTGAAAGAGGCACAGAAAAAACCAGTACAGTAACTGAGAGCTGAGTTACTCGTGCATACTGCATATCTTTCATTTTGCTATAGGTCTTGTATCTGTGAGCCAAAAAGGGCTCTCCTCCCAGGCCCTGCAGATCGTAAGAACACACACAGTGCAAGTATAAGCGATTAAAATGATTTGAAGGAAAAAAATTACTTCATTATGAGCATAGAAAATATTTTTATAGCAACAATTAACCCATTTTATCACCTGTGCAGCCTTCAGTTAAGAAAGTAGGCTAAGGAAAAGATATGATTTTCATCCGTAAGCACCCCAAATGCAGCTACCCAAAGCAAAGAGAGGAATTGTTCTCATTAGTTAGAAATGTCAAGGCTAGAAAGTATGTATTTAATTTGGAGTAATAAGAATTCAGTTTAAATAGCAGGGGGGAAAGCCATTAAAAACAACAAAAAAGATCAACTAGGGATTAGTCCCTACCTCTGCAAAGAAGAAAAGGAACACTGAATGGGAATCTTGAGTCAGACTTTTCAATGTACAATCCAGGTTAGGGAAGCAGAGTACATAGTTTCACTGCTCATCTCTGGAGTTGGAGATGGCTGGGTGGAACCTCAAGCAGCAAGCTCACATTTAACGGAAGGGCAAATCTCTAGCACCTGCCCTTCTAGTGTACCTTGCAAAGAGCAGCTCAGAGCTTGAGCTCAAAGCCTGTCTACACCCAGTAGGAGCCAGTCAAGTCAAGGCTTCACAGGACTCCAAGAAAGGACTAGTTAGAAGTGATCACCTCAAAATGTGGAAGACAGTCTTCAACAGAGTTGCAATTTTTAAATTCTTTCTCAGATGCCTCTGGAACCATATGGTGTTATAAGCCTGACTTTAAACATTGTAAAAAGCCATGCCAAAGAGCAAAAAGCAGAGCATTCATAGTTACTATAGTTTGTCTTTATTTGGCCACTAAAAACCACTATCATTTACAAAACTCTGAGAGATTTATGCTGTCCATAACTTAATGACTATTTCATGGCAGCTATAACTAGGCTATTATTACCAGATCACTTGCATTTTCATAATGATTTATCTTCTTTTTTGCATTCAGTGTGACTTACTAAGAAAAATATAATTTGGCACAGACATGAGCATCTTTCAGAGTCAGGCAGAATTCTGTATCCATTTCTCCCCATTCCTGTCTTATGCAAATGGTCACTTTACAGGAGGCTCTCTCGTTTCTGGTAGGTTATTTGAACTGGCAATCTTTTAGTGAAATTGATGTGTGGATTTGGAGAACATCTAGTTGTTGGAACGTTTCAATATCATTTTAGGCCATTGTAAAATTTTGTCATTTGTATGTGTGTGTCTTTGAAAATGAATGGTTCTACACATAGTCTGGGGTTTGAGTAATGTTTGTTTGCATCCATTAGAGTGTGTGCTCCATATAAGCATGGACATTAGCTTTAGCATATTATTTTGCCTTTGTTTAAAAGCAAAAATGCCAGAAATTTTCCGTTAAAATGTGTAGAGTTCCCTGGGAAACAATGGACTTATTACAGTGATGTTCCCACTTCCTGAACTTTCTGGGAAATCACAACAGTCTTCAAAGCTTGGGTTAGACATGATACCACCTAGTCTTTTCTGTAGGAAAGACAATGAGAAAATTCACACAATTCAGAGGTGAGCTTTATCTGTGCATGACCCCCTTAAGCATGGGAACCTTTTGTTCTTGTTGTGTGACATCAATTTTAAAAATTATTTCCTACTAGATTATTTCTTTGTCTGTTCTCCTTCCTATAAATGAGAATAAAGAAATCCAACTAGACGACTTTTATTTTGGGCATTTAAGTAGACACAACAAACAAAGGAAGCCCTAAATAACTAGTAAGATACTCTTATAAGACTGTTGAAGTCTGTAGAAGTGGTTTTGTTTGTTGAATGTTTTGTTTCCTTGTGTGAAAGAGAATTACTCAAAAACATAGAGTGTAAAAGCCTTTAGTGAAGGTGAAAATGATTAGACTGGAGGCAAATGATTTCGATCAACCCTGCAGCTCCCAAAAGAGAACTGCCTGGGAAAATAAGGAGAGTGATTATAGATAAAGAGAGGCAACATGAACGTATATCTGCATCAGTTATTCCTGCTTTAACAGAATATCTGGGCTTGGTTAATGTATGAAGAACAAAAATTGGTTTGTTGCAGTTTGAGGGGCCAGAAATCCAAGGTCAAGATGCTAGTGGTTTAAAGACTGGACTTGGAGCTTCCAAAGTAAGCCCTTGAACACAGTGCTTCTCAGAGGGAGGAAGGCATCGTCTCCGCACTGTGGCAGAGAAAACAGAATGAGCTGCAGGCTTTGTCGTAACAGAAGTCGTCTGCCTTCCCAAAGGTCCGCCCACCCAGCACTGTTGCCCTGGCTATTAAACGTCTAACAGTGAATTCGGGTGGACCGTTCAGGTTCGAGCAACTGGATAAATTCTAGGAGCAACAGAAGAAGACAGAGATCTACCTATAAGTGTGTTCCATGAATGTCATATGGAGAAGCTATTAATTAATTATGGAAAAAAACCAAAAACACTATTGAATGGTAGTGAGGGCAATAAAATGGATTTTAAACATTGTATACATTTAAATTAGCCAGAATGATGAGGGGGAGTGAGAGACAGACAGACAGACAGAGAGAAGAAGTAACAGAGGAAGAAAATTTGTGTTTTTATAAACTGGCTGTGAAGGCAATTTCTAGGAATTCTTGAAGTATTTCATGCAGCATGAACACTAGCATTGAGATAATCATTTTCATCCCCAAGTTAGCTTGCTTAAAAGAAGAAAAGGTTCTCTTCTAAGTGCACTGAAGACCCTGACCCTGCGGTGAGCAGCCTCTGTAGAAAGAGCCCACAAAGCAGGAATGGCCATCAATGTCAACTTTTCTCTCTTCTTAAGCTTTACACTGAGAAAGTTCATGAGAACAGGAGGAAGGTGAATCCAGCAGTTAAGAGATTCGCCTCCCACCAAGCATGTCTGTCACCGGTGTAGAAGTGAGGCTTGGCGGGTACTCACTGCGCGTGTATCCACCTGCTCAAAGCTACGCACTCTCCCTCCTATTGAACTGAATTTTCCCATTTCTTTTCCTTTGTGTTTAGAAATCCCTATTCACCAAACCTTCTCTAAAAGAAAAAAAATAGATTTCTTCTTAATCACACCTTATCCTTGAAGTCATTGAATCATTTACTAATTAATTCGAAGTGGTCAGGCTGAGCTATAGTGTTGGTGTGATCTTATCTGGCCTGTTTAAGGGCCTAGGTTCTATCCCTAGCATTGCAAAGACAATAACAAACAAACAGTCTGACTGTGATCCTCTTCACAGTAGCAAGGGTGAGCTGCTATGGCAGACTGGAGTTTCATTTAGACAGTGGGGAGAACAGAGAGGAAGTGGTTATGACTATTTTGAGGACCCGCAGCGGTGTGTGCACGGCAGGAATGGGCGAAGAAAGTGGTAGAAAGAAGACTTTCATGCCGCGAGGTGAATCATTGAATAAAGAAAGAAGGAGGCACCAAGATGAATTGGGTAGGTGCTAGGGATGAGTTTTCCCTATGTCACAATTAGCTTCAACTATCTGCTGTTTCGTTCAGGAGAGTGGAGGGCCTCCCTTCTGTGACGCTTTCTTTTCAACCCAGAGTCTTACGGTTTACCTGGCTCTCAGGAGGGATAAGTGGCCTGTGACAGTCAGTGATAGATAAAAATTAGATCATTGAAAAAGGAGGAAGGGAGGGCAGGAAAGCAGGGGGGTGAAGCAAGAGGAAGCAAAGGAGGAGAAGGAGATCAGGCCAAGAGATCATAATAACTCAAGAATCATTTATTTAAAATTAGCGAAAGTTTCTCTGTTTCTGGTTCCCCTTTCCGTGGTGCAGTCTTTTCTGCCTCACTCATTGCTTGTGATATTAATAAAATCGTGGTGAAATGTGCCTCACAAAAGCAAAGGAGTCCTCGTTGAGCTCCATGTGCATGAAGTAAGATTCTGTGGAAGACAGGGTGTCTGGGGGCAGAAAATTTTAAAAACCGCTTATTTTAATTATAAGTTTTCCTCCACTGAAATCTATCGTTGAACAGTTAATCTGCTCAGTATTTGGAGAGAAACTGCTCTTGCTTGTGGGTGACATCTGCCTGTTGACCTCAGATATGAGCTTTATGGAGCTATGCCGTGTTACACTCACCTCCTTTCACACAATAGGGTAAAACTGAATAGGGCTAGAGAAAAGATTACCGTGAAGTGCCTGTTCCTATGATCATGCAGCTCCTGACAACCTCCCTTCACCACCTGCAAAATAGAAGGTCAGGAAGAAATGGGCATCAATTAGCTTCTTTTCATGTACTTAATGCTGGTAGAAAAAAAAGACACCCTATTAATTTCTTTCTCCCTGTGTGCAATTTACAGTAAATCCTCTTGAATTCATTTTTTAATTATGAGCCTTTCAGGAACACTGAAAATTTATATTTCAGAGCTTGCCTTGTTTGACAAGAATCTATAACCTTCTTTGACCATTTCTTTTCTGACTTACACTGTAGATACTTTGGTAAAACAGGGCAGAGAAGACAAAGGAGTGCTATCCAGATAGACAGAGTCCTTTTTTCATAGTGGTAAAATGTTCTCTTCCTGAAAACTTCACCCACCACAAGGATCCTGGTAATATTGCTTCAGTGTTAGCTGTAGGGAATTTGGTTGTTTGCCGAGTTTGGCTTGTGATATATTGTTTTCCATAATTTATAGCATTTAGAGAGATTCCTGGAAAAGAAATGGGATCAGGGCTGAAACATGATAAATGGTCTGTTCCTTACCCCTGTTACATCTATAAATTGCTTACCTGGATGTGTCATTTTGGCTGCGTGCATGGGGGATATTTTCAGTAAACCATGAACACAGGCCGGATTCGTCCTCGGTGAAGTGAGGTGGACATTAATTTAAATTCATGCGTGGATTTGGCCATTACCAGAACTGGATTTGACTGAGGAACTCTATGTAGTGGAATCTCCAGTGGAGCACAGAGGAAGTTGGTGTTTTGGAGACTGGTAATGCAAGTGAAGAGGGAAAGAGTAAGAACACAACAAAGATGCCCAGCAGATGCAATTTCGTTTCCCACAGAGTGCTGTACACTGCAGGTTGGCTCCGTGTTTCCTTTCATTGCTATTTGTTCTCAGTGAAAAAGGCCTCTTTGGGTTTTCTGGGCTTAGGAGCTTTTCCAGATCATTAGCCACTTGTGCGGAGATGGCCTGCTGGGCATCCTCCCTGCAGCTTCCAGCTTCGCTGTGCCATCCCAGCAGAGTCACAGAAGAAGGTGGGAGAAGGGGAAGCCAGGATTGGATGAGATAACTGCTTATGTAAGCTGGACCCGAGGCAGCTATGTGCATGGGACCTGGTGTGTTTTCTCACGTTTCAATTATTCTCATGAGATTTCCATCTAAGTCTGTTTACTTTAATTCTCTCTATGATTTAGAGAAACAGCATGGTGCAGCAGAAAGATGTCCTTAATTTGAATTCAAAAGACTTGGACACAAGTTCCATTTCTATCAGTATCAAGTAAGCTACTAAGCTTTGAGGAAACCACATAATCATTTGGAGCTTTGGATTTTTCTTCTTAAATGATCATAAAAACATTATTTTTTAGGCTTTATCTGAGGATCAATTGAAATAAACTATACAGAAGCTGTGTGTTAGCAGAGGACTGTACAAGTATAGAATGGTACCTTTTTGGAAAAAATATCCAATAGCTAATAAAAGCACATGCACATGTCAGTGGAAAGAATATGTTTTACAGTAGAATGTAGCATTTCATTTAAAGTATTTTTATAAATGTATTGAGATTTTTATTTCAAAGAAAAATCCTATCTAATCTGATCAAAAGCAAATTTTATGAATTGACTGCATATACACTTGAACTTTAGCAGTGTCCCTTTAGTATATGATGGAGAAAGTATTTGCTCCTCAGAAAGGCCTGAGTCAGGGAAGCAGGATGAGTTACAGCTTCCAGTCTTTGGCACCTCACCGTGAAGTGCTCTGTCTTCACATCAGGCCACAGTGGGATGTGCACTGCTTTGCTGCCCTCTAACATAACACTCCGAGGACTCTGAGTTCGCCGACATTGTGTAACCCAACCTGCCTGAAGTACCTGTTCTCGTGTGTTAACTATTAAAAAAGAGACATGTGACTTTGCAAGAAAGAAGCAGAAGGAAAAGTAGAAGGATAAGCACAGCAGGAGGACAGGGAAAAAAAGAAAAAGAGCAAGAGAAGTTGGTGACAGCTACCAAAATCACTAGCCACCAACAACACCATAATTAAAGAGACACAACATCAAGGAAAACCTTTCCAGATAGGGTTGTTATAAAAATGGTTCGGGCCCACTCTTAAGTACCGGGTCAACACTGAGGGGTTAATAGAGCAGCCCCGAAGGGACAACTGTTAAAACCACAGTCCTGATGCACAGAACTGACACTGGGTAAGGATCACTAGCTGCTGCCGCCCAGTAGACTTGTAACCTAAAAGGGTACATGCAAATAAAAACAGCTCAGAAACTGTGATTTTTAAAAATAGGCAGAGAAAATGAACTATAAATTTCACATGCAGAAAAACGTGTAATAATAGAACTATAACAATTGTGTTAAGTGTGTATAAAATATTTTATGACTGGTAGGCAATGGAAAAGCAGAGGCCAATTAACTATGACTTTTGTCATTTATCATTTGTGCCAGTTCCCTTGAGACTAGTCATGTTTCTGGATCCTCAATGAAGGCACAGTGTCAGTTTTTAAAAATCAAGATTAAGTGTATTTAATTCCAGTGCCTGGCAAGCACAAGGCCCTAAGTTTGATTCAAAAACAACAACAAAAAAGGAAGAGTATTTAATTCATAAGTGTCATTCATTGTAGACAAATTGAGAGCTTACTCTGTGCCAAACTGTGGGCTCTGTGTTGGGATGTTGTGATTACTGTCAGTTTACACAGATCTGACAGACTTGAAAGAACACAAAATCAAAAAACATAGATTGCACACATTTAAGGCTTTTCTTCAATGACCTTCTTTTAATGCAGCAACAATACTATAGTTTACTTTCCTAAGAAAGAGATAACATTTATATCAGTCCTCCGAAATTTCAGCTTGAGTCATACAAAATCCTGAGAAGGGGTCATGTTGGTACTGATTTAAAGTCAGGCTGATGGCCTACATCCTAGATGCCTGCAGTCATCAAATGAGCCAAAGCAGCTTGAGTAGCAGAGGCTTTTCAGATATGAATCTGCAGTGCAACAAGCCTGATAAACTCTAGATCCCATCGAGTGAGTGCTGGCACTCATGTGACTTAATGGCGATCCTGCCTTAACACCACCAGTTAGATGAATTATCTCATTGTCCCACCGTTTACACTGTTACCAGTCATTACTTCTGGGGTATTGTTCCATGCAACAGGGCAAGAAATAACTCATTGACTCCCTGAAGCTGTAGATGATGGATTTGAGAGGCTGGGTTGCATTCTGATGGCAGAGAAGCTCAGCGTATTGATGGGGGAATTCATTAGCCACCCACTCTACAGAATCATATGCTTAGATCCTGCTGCTGTCACCGCTGCTGTTTCAACTTGTTAGTGTTTCACTGATAGATGGCAGAGGGAACTGTATAACTGGATTAGCCTCAAAGATAGCACTGACAGTCAGCCCTGATGTTTCCTGGCCTGATATGACACCCTTGAAGCCTAGAATCACTTAAAGACATTTAGATAAGCCCTGTTGATTCCAAGAAGCCAGGCTTTATCCTGAAATCAATTCATATTCAGGATGGCAGGAGATGATTGGCAATTAAGTCTTAGATTCTACTATTGACTCCTTAGTTAAACTTAGTTTATTTCTTCCTGTTCTGTAAAATAGTAAGTAGAGAGTTTAATGGCTTAGATGATTTGTTACACTTATTAAAGCCATGTCCACCATTATGACCACTTCTCACTCATATTGATTGACAAGGTGCCAAGTACAAAACATTGTGCAAGACATTTGTTTACATTGTCTAGGAGCTCAACACCACTGAATGAGGTAGTCACTATTAATATCTTCATCTCATAAATGAGGCAACCAACGGTTAATGGAGCTAAAGAATTCTCCCAAGATAGTACTGCTAATAAATGGCTGAATGGGCTTTCAAACAGTTCTGACTCTTAATTATGATTGCTCTCCTAGTGAAAGTTTCAGAATAGAAGGCATAGTGGTGATCTTTTTAATTCAGCACATAGTTATGGAACAATAATGTATCTGGACATACCTAAAAGATGAACCTTCAGAGGGAAACAATTATCACACATGTGACTCTGTTTTAAAGCTGAATAAGCTATATGCCAAGGGAGGTAAGAAGGCTGATGTTTATTCAGAGTTTTCAAATGTAGACAGGCAAGGTAGGTCAGATTTTAAGTGGTGGAACCTGAAGAAGGACCATGTCAGATACTAGCATCAATGTATTATCAAAGCAAAAAAATGCAGATTGTGTCTTACAATTAGTGAGGGGTTTAGTTTGCTCAGAATAAAGGACATGTGAGCAAAGCAGACTGTGTGGAATAGCAGGGAGTTCACGTGCTTCTGGGGTAAGTGGTTTTAGATTTCAATTCTAACTCTGCCTCCAACTAGCTCAAAGAAATTGTCTTGGGTGAGTTACTCGACTACAATATAAAGGGTAGGTGATAACATCACCACCTGGCAGGTCTATGTGGATATTTGTAATAACACATGAGAAAATGCTAAGTGAAGACCCAGGAGATCCTCAATAAAGGATAGCAATGCTTTTGTGTCTCCTCCTTTTTTGTGTTTTCTTTCTAGGGACTTTCTGGTTATAGTGTGGAGAATTGCAGTGCCATACTGACTGTGGGTAGCTTCTGAATGCAAAGGGAAGGCATCACAAGTTTTTGGGTAGAAGATGAAATGTCCAAAGCTTAATTTTTAGGAAGATAATCCTAGATCTGTTGAAAGTCCTTTTCGGGAAGATAGATACTATGCTGTTATGTAGGTGGTCCAAGAAAAAGGTTCTTAAGGACTCAACACAGGCTGATAGTCATAGGAAAAAATGAGTATAAAAACAAAGGACGTTTCAGAGACAGCATCAGTAATCACTGACCACCATTTGGGTGGAAAAGGAGAGAGGTGAAGAATATCTAGACTGGGAAGGTTATGATTTCATACATTACAGCAACAAGAAATGGAACCTATAATAGTTTGTGTGTGATGATACAAAATCCAGCCTCTTGGGATACCCAGTTGAAAATGTGATGTGTAATGAATCCAGATACAGAATCAGGTCTAGAAGTGGAGACTTGAGAATTCACAGCTGGGCAATTGCAGTGGAAAGCTTTGAAGTTTGTTATGATCTCCAGAGAAATGAATGAGTGGAAACTTGGGGAATATATAAATAAACTTACAAGATGGAGCTGGAAAGTGGAGAGAACTTAAAGACTGGAGGGTAGAGGCTAAATTACATAGTGAAGTTTTACAGAAATCAAAGCAATGGAGATAAACTTCCAAACATAAGTAGTTATAATTTTCTATACCTTTAGTTGTACCTTTTTATGTAAAATCTCTTTTTTCAGCCCTTTTGATAATTATGATAGCATAGATTTGTCACTCAAGACCCCTTACCAGAATTCTGTATTTCTTTTTTTCCTGGTTGTCATGGGTATTACTAATCCAAAACCAGAGGACACAGTGTCTAATCCTACTGTTGCCACCAAGCAACCATTATGTTATACATGCACATGGATATATAGATACAGCACAGTGGTGCCTAGGTTCACAAATGCTTTTGTTTGGAAATAATTTAGTTAGTAAACAGAAACATTGGAAAAATTTTGTTTTGTGTTTGCAAACTTCACTGGGTGACAACCATGACCATGGCCATTTTTCCCACACAAACACAGACACGGGCTTCTTTTCCAAAATCACAGACAGGTTCCAAAATTAAGTTCATGAACCGAGGCACAACCGTCCTGTTCGGACAGCCTTGTGGGGCTATGGGGAGGATGAAATGAGAGCATGCATATGGATATGTCCTGTCACTACTGGAGGACCTGTAAACTAAGTAAGATTGTTTTTCACACTAATATGGACATGGCTACCATTCAGGAAAACTCTCAGTGCTGATAGGATCAGGGTTGGAGACTGGACATAAGGACCAAAGAGATGCTGAAGTGGTTTAATTTTCAAGGGGAAGGCTAGCAACTGGCAGATCAGAGCCAAAATGTGCAGGAGCTAAATGGTCAACCTTGTGAGCTGCTGTAGTCCTCAAATGATGTCCTTTCCTATCTCCTCTCTCACACCTTGCTCTTCACCTTTTTGAGATTCATTTTGGGAGAATAGTTTGGATTCATTGTCATGTTGAAATTCCCTAAAGAACAAATCCCCCAATGGAGGGATCACACATAGTGAGGTACAGAATTTGATTAGCCTTATCATTATCTTAGCTTGAGTAGCTACAAATGATACTATGCTTGTAAAATTATCCCAAGTGTTTATTAAATGAAGACCGGAGTACTTAGATTACTAAACCCCTTTGGAAATCACTCTACTAGTCGCCTTCTCATGGTTGAAAACCCGCATTCTTACCTGATGGCAAGAATCGTCTTGTAATCACTGGTGCATTCGCTGTTTCGTGTACTTTCCCCGTAACGTGATAACCATTTTGAACATATCAGTTTATTTGATCTTCTCAGCACTGCTAAATTGATGGCTTTATATCTATTTTGGTGATGAAGACATGAACGCTCAGGGGATTTTTTAAAGATGTCAAGAGAAGAAAACAGGATTTCTAATTTCTTCTTCAATATAATATAGCCTGTAAATAACATAAGTTGAATACGGTGAATTTAATAGGACATAAGACATTTTTAAAAATCCACTCCAATAATGTTAGATAAGGATCTTAGTGATATATCTCAGTGGTACAGCACTTGCCTAGCCCTTGCTTTAATTTCTAGCAACACAAAAAGTGACAAACAGAAACACATACATAAAACACACACACACACTCACACACACACACACACACACATACACACACACACACACACACAAACATTATTTCAGCTAAAGCAGAATGTATACCTGGAATTAAGTAATTTTCTTTTCTTAATCAGAAAAATTTCATTTTGTACTACTTTTGTTTCTTTCTAGTATTTTGTTTTTTTTTTTCCCTCTGTGACATTAGTTCAACCAATCATTTACAAACCTCTTTCTTATGTACCCCTGTTAAAAAATTAGAATTTTGGCACAGAAACTAATTGGAGGTTCTGAACGCAGCACATAAAATCAAGAGTTTGGGGGACAACTTTAGTTCCCAAAGATCAACAGACTCCTTTCAGATTTAGTAAACCTGAGTAGAAATCGTTAGGTAAATGCAATTTCACATTTCAGTGTAATGCTATAATAGAAGACTTCAAAAGAAAATACACTAGCTTAGAAACCCTAAATGACCTCAAATAATGGAGAAACACACTTAGTATCTGCAGTCAGTATTTAACTTTCTATATTCCTAATTTAAAACCAGATGTGAGTATCTTCATAGAAGCTGCAGCCTGCCATTCTTTGGTCTGTTAACTTCTGAGGGCGAGTGCCAGAGTACAGAGTAAGAACTTGGAATATAGGCCTCATACTAGGAACCAAACTTACTGAAGTAGGAACAGGTTCCTTTCAATTTGTTCCTGACTTGATTTCTAATTCTTATGATTAATATGTTTTCATGTTTGCTGCTTAGATCAGCAGTACGGGAGCTGGTTTTGTTGCACGACCAAACATCAAAGTTCAAATGCAATGTTAGAAATGAATGAGGAAAACGTGTTTTGGTGTGACATGTGCATGACGTAGTTTCCCAGAATTCTGGGAATGTGCAGTGAAAGGTGCGGCAAAGCATATCCGGTAACTTTTCAAAGAGGGCAAAAGTCTTTCCTAGGTTCAGCGGAGATGTAGGAGTGTATACCAAGGGGCAGAACATGACAGCTTTGGCTTAGGTAACAGGCAGGTGGGAGGCATAGAACTCACAAACTCAAATTACCCAGAGTAACAGAGATTAGTAACCAGTTTTAGTGAAAACAGTGCATATATTCATTTATTCAACTAGCTCTGGCTATGTCAAGTGCAGGTGGAAGTGCTTCGTGTATAAAACTGAGCAAGATAGGGGAACTCCCTGTCTTCCTGGAGCTTGCAGGCTAGTGCGGAAAGCTTAACAAGTACAAGCATTTTAGAACCTGAGTCTGGAGTACTTTGTGACAACGTGATCATCTATATCGTTAATTAATGAGTTAGCAAACTAGTGGGGAATCCCGTGTTATAGTTATTTTTCTTTCATTACTGAGATAAAATGCCTGACACCTAAGGTTAAAGGAGGAAAGGCTTATTTAGTTCACAGCTTGTAGAGGTTCAGTACATAATTGCTGGCTCTGAGGAAAGATGGAACAGCAGAGACACAACCATTCATGGTGGCAGAAGATACCTAAGTCAAAAGGAGAGGCGAGCAGAGCAAGTTCATGTCCCTTATACTGTCTGCAGGCTGCCCACCTTAGAGCGAGTGTAGCACTCACACCCTTAACTCCAGCGCTAGTCCATGAACCAATCACAA
The DNA here is from genome assembly GCA_004027595.1 of Dinomys branickii. Classification (NCBI taxonomy): domain Eukaryota; kingdom Metazoa; phylum Chordata; class Mammalia; order Rodentia; family Dinomyidae; genus Dinomys; species Dinomys branickii. The sequence goes on from PVLD010014987.1 coordinate 18,899, forward strand.
AGTCTCGATTCAGCTACCTCCAAGAAACCTGTCCCGCATGACCACATCAGGCTTTGGGGGAACATCCAGACATAAACCATAACCCTATCAAAGTTCTTTTTCCACCTTTGCACATCCCTCTTTCCCAAATTTCTATGAAAACCCCCTCAGTCTTACAATAAATAAAACAGCAAAGGACCCACTTACTGGCTGGTTCTACCGCTACTACCTGAACCGCAACTCGCGTTTGTTTTCAGCACCAAAATGGAGCCAAAAGAATAGCACCTTTGTCTTCACTTCTGGTTTCTTTTCCCTTTACACTGATTTGTAGCTATTCCTATTGTTCTACTTCATAATTCTACAAAGTTCTTTCTGAGTATCCACCCATATTTCCCTAATAGTAACTTATTAGCGGCAACCAACCAGGGGATAATGGAAAAGAAAAAGACAAAACCCTGGATCACACAACTAAAAATCCCTTATCTGGGGAGCAGACTGTACCATGTCCAGTGGATATTTTCCTAGCCTGTCTAGAATGGATGTTTGTATGTTGTCCAAGTAGCTTTGCCTATTTACTTCCCCATTTATGGCATCATCTTATGTAGTCATAGCATTCATCCAGACGCGCTTTCTCCCTTTGCATAACTGAACCGTACAAGAAGCAGAACGGAGCCACACATTCCGCTTTGACTCTCACCCAAGTGCTGTAAAACACAGAGAACGCGCTTCCTCCTTCAAGCTGTGTGTATGCACTCAGCACGTGGAAACACTGGACTGAAACAGACGAAGTAAGTTAGCTCTGGGGGAAAGCAGTAGACTTTGCTTTCTCTCCTTCCTTTACATCTCCATCTTTCACTTAAGATACATCATTGCAGAGATTCAAAGAATATTTTACAACGGTTCTCCAAAGAACAGTGAGATACATTTCATCTAAGCTTGGGAATGCATTATATTCTAACAGATTTGCTCTGGAACTGGGAGCTTAATTCTTTCCTTAGACATGACTATCAATATTTGATGAAGTGATCAAAAAGCACCAACTTTACATAATGGATGTGTGAAATCATAGAAGGAATGATAAGAAAGGTTTACTCCGTATTTCTGTAGATTGCTTCTTTGTTGAAAACTCTTGAGTTCAATAGTATGTTAACAGAGAATTTTCCTGCGGTATAAAACCACACCTTGGCAGAAAGACCACGGTTCCCTTTTGGGCATGCAGATTATAGCTTCTCTCTGCAGGAAAACAGCTAGTATTGCTGAACAATGGAGCTTGACTCCAAAGGTTGTGTGTGTGGCTGTTGCGTGCTGTGAGCTGGTTTGAGAGCTCAGTGTATACTATGAAACTTTTTGTGTAGCAGAGGCCTGTACCACATGATTCACACAGAACAATTCATTACAAAGTGCAAAAAAATGTGTAGAAATCTAAATGTAACAATACTGTTACATGAACTCGCACTACTGCTGATCACCAGAAGTCAGCTTATCAATGTGGACTTAGAATTTCAAGAATTAGAAACCTATCCACTGATTTTCCCATGTCACTTTGTGGAAACACACTTCAATTAAGTCACTGAGAGTATCCATAGGGTGGCCACCAATGTTTGCTTCTATCCTAAGGGGAGTTCAGGATCTGAATCCCCCCTCGGGCAATGTTTAGTGTGACTTCTGAGCTAGGCATGCAGTCCCCACAAGTCAGGAACCAGACAGACACAATTACATTCCTAGACGTGTGCGGGACAACCACAGGAGACCATGTGAAACGGAGCTTCTCCAATACCCCAGCACATCCTCCCTTTCGGGATTCCTTGGATAACGGAACAAGACAAAGAGCTTCCCTCCTTTCTGTTCCCAGAGTGATGCAGCAAGCAGGACCGCACCTCTTCTGAGTGGTTCACACATGCCATTCCTCATTCCTAATCTTAGAATGCAGCATACTTCTTATCTTCTCTTTGCCAGGGTGAGAGCTGTAGAGAATGTGCCTAGCATCTCTTGGGTCTTAACACTGAAGTATATATCTTAACATTCAGATATTTCAAGCAAAACTTGACATTTACATTTTCTCTTTAATAATTAGTGGATTCAACTATACTGGGCCAGTTGCACTGAGGTAGCACTGATCAGCTAGAGATGAGGAGGCTTTGCCATTCTTTTGGAACATCCTTTCCAACTACCCCGGTCCCAGATTCTCAGCGTATGTATCACACAGTTTCTTCACCCATCCTTTTGCCTCTTCCATTCTGAATGGCTTTTGTGACGCCTCTCATAGAGTTTGTAGTTTTGGGTCATAACTTTGCAATGCTATGGAACATTTTAAAATTCATGGCTCTTTTCAGTAATTGCATTAGAAGAGCTTAAAAACTGACATTTACATGACTATGGTGCAGGTATGTACTTTCCTATCCCAAAACACTTTGCACGCATATATTCATGTCACTCACACACATCTTTCTCTGTAGTACAAGGCAATGAATAATTCTAACTCAGTTGTTCCCCATACTTGTCTACTGTAAAGACTTGCATAGTGAATGCAAAATTGTAATTTATAGACGAGTTTTCTATTAAATTCTCTGGGAAAGATGACTATCATTTCTAAAATATGACATTGAATACAATATGCATAAAAGAACACCTTATCTATATTTTAATTCATAATTTGGTGTGTCATAGTTTCTTTGACTATTCTCTAATGAGGCAGTTTCACACAATTCTGCGATTACTATCACTTCTCTGAAGGAGGCTGTCTCTCAGGGGTGTATTTGTGAGCTCCGAACTTGCCAGGAACACTGAAGATCACCATTGTTAACCCTGTCTTGTACTCCCGGGCTCTGAGCTGTCTCTGTTAAATACTTCATGTGTTTCCTCTGGAAACTGGTTTGTTTCTTCTGACCCTCAGATAATGAAGCATTTCTGGTCCCCCACCTGCTGGCAATTTCACCTGAACGGTTCTTTTCTCCTCCCCCACCCCCATTTGCCTCAGGCCATTGCTTCAAGTCGTATCATCTTCTGAGACAATGAATAATTCGTTCCCTTCAATTATATTGTTACCTTGAAGGTATTTATAGGCTGTGATCAAGTCCCCTGCCGTCACTGCTTTGCCTGCCTTTATAAATTTAGCTCTCCTCACCTCTCCTCATCTGTTTCATCTTCTCGCTTCTGTAAGCATTCCTCCTTCGCGTGCCTGTCTTTGTAGCTCTCTGATATTTCAATATCTTTCTTGAACGAGGGAGCTCAGAAGAGCACATCATACCCCAGGAATTGCTGTGAGTATCTGATTTTAGAGAGGGAGGAATTGAGGGGAAGGATTATTTCAAAATCGAGCCCCATTTATTTTATAACTCAGAAAACCAGACAAACTGATAGTGAAAGCTGACGGGATGCTGTCCACACATCTCCATACATTGTAACATACTACGAGGGTAACCCTTGAATCTTAAGGGGGAGATTCTTTTCCTTAGGCGGAATTTGGGTTACCATTAACTGCTAGAACGTGTCCTTTAAAGTAAGACTGTCTTTAAAAATCCAAGTTTTTTCTTTCATAAGACTAAGCAATAAAATGAGCATTTCCCCTGTGGTACACAAACTCTTAAACCCATATGATTAATTACTCTCATTATTGGTATTGCTATTCATATCTCTGTGGTTTTAAATGAAGAAGCAGCAATAGACATTTCATTTTAGGAAGAATGAAGAAACTTCAACGTGTACCAGCTGGGTACTAGTATTAAATTTCAACTTCGGTTTTCTGATACTAATCACAGCTAGCGGTGTGACACTGCAGAGACCCAAGGCCCAGTTAAAATCTCTAGCGCCATGCTCTCAAACCTTTTTTAGATGTTTCATGCATGCTGCTAGAAAAAAAGTTAAGCGTAAACATACATAAAAATGTAGGTAGTATTCACATGTTGTTTATATTACAAAAATACACAGAAATATCAGAGTTTTTAGGAATAATAATAGATAGATGTTTCAATGTTGCTTTTTTTGGCTAAGGACGCAGGAACAAATACAAACACCCCTGAAGGATGCCATTTGGATGTCCCATTTTGGACATCCTCGCTTGTTGGGATGGCCATGGAGTGGAGGGTTGATCTTCTCTGTAGCACCCACAAAGAAACTCAGATTCAACAGGTCAGTGCTGGAGGGAACCTAAGGGGACACAGTTGGCTCTCTAATCTATAGGTCTCACGTATACAGATCCAACCAAAGGATAGAAAATATTTGAAAAAGTTATGTTTGTAACCAGGGGATATAGCTCAGCCACACAGTGCCTGTGGGGCAAGTGTGAGGTTATGAGTCCGATTCCCAGTACCAAAAAAAAATACATTTGTATTAAATGTGCTCAGATATTTCCTTTGTTGGTATTCTGTAAATAAGACAGTGTAACAACTATGTACACAGAATCCGTATGGTATTAGATGATACAAGTAACCTAGAAATGGGTTAAAGTCTGTAGGATGAAGCGCCTAGGTTATATGCAAGTATGATACCATTTTATACAATGGACTTGAATATCCGCAGACTTCAGTATTCCTAGTGCTCCTGAAACAAATCCTTGATGGATACTAAGTGACAACTGTAGTCAGTGTAAATGTCCATTTTAGGTAGGAATATGAAGGTGCAGAGATATATTTACTTAAGGATACAGAGCTGGAAGATGAGAAGGCTGGGGGAAAATACCAGCTTTCAAATTCTCAGACTGCATAGAAACGAAAACATCAACAACACCAACAACCACAAAAAAGAGAAAGCACCCAAGTGTTCCATTTTCAGCTGGAATCAGCAAAGTGGGGATTGCATTCCATTGTGAGGTAGAGGACAGGGTGACTCGAGTTTCTGTTAGAGGTAAAGGAGTCTTGCATCAGTAATCTCTGTGCACTCATGCCCCCTGTCACCCCCCTTCCATCCCCCTGCTCCGCATGTCCCTGCTACCACATCTCTATCCACAATGCCACCCATCTGATGCAATAGTAGGCCTTCTGAACAAAAGGACTATCTCTAAGGCTACACTAACTTAGTTCAAATTCTGACTCAGTGCCTTAATAGTGTTACTTAATAGCTCGGTGGCTTTAGGCAAATTATTTTAATTTCTCTATGCTTGTTTCCTCATCTTTGGAGCTGTGAATATTAAAGTCCCAAATGAGCTGAGGTGAGCATTCCAGGAGATGATCAACTTCCAGGTGGGTTGACAGAAGCTTTAAATCAGGTAATACATGTGAAGAGCTCGCCATACTGCCTGGGCCCATCCTTAGGGACTTTTAAATATTAGCTGTTACTATCATTATAACTTTATTACCATTCTGACTAAATGCTTATCGCCTGTTCCTCTGTATCATTGTATTTCATTTTGTAGCATGCCTTTGTGCTTTGAGGAGAAAGGCATTTTCCCTCCCACTTTATAGACAGGTACACTGAGGCCCATGTTTGGGACTAAAATCAGTCCGAATCCTAGAACGGACGCCCAGCCCAGTGTCCCGTATTGAACTGTGGAACTGCATTTCCTTTCAGGAAGAAAGCAGTGACTGGAAACCCCATTTAGCTGAGTGGGAACACAGGCTGCATCATTGTGTCTAACTTCCCATTGTATCTCACTTCCCATTCCCTCAAAGTACCTCTTGTTGGTTCAGGGAGATCCCTCCTGCCAGAGCTCAACTCCTCCAAGGGGTGGCAGCCACAGGGTTAAAGGGTTATCTGCGCAGGGGCCTGACCTCTCAGCTCTGTGCGAGACTGTGTTGCAAGTTTAATAGCTCTGGCACCCATCTAGCTTTCCCCACGGTCTTGGCGTGTTTCCAGCCGCAGGGAGTGTTATTAAATGATAAGGGATTTGCTTGCTGCTAGTGTATTGTGAGAGGCAGAGAAACAATGAGCTTTCTGACACCCTCGTTGAGGGCGTGTTAGCCTGATTATGGGACTCTGTATCAGAGAACGGATCATGTGACAGGACTGCTTCTGGGACACTGCCTCCCTCCTCCAGAGAGTTATTAATGGGCCTTCATACCTGGGAGGACAGATTACTATGTCTGGGCGATGCGATAATTAGAGATATGTCACTTATCATAAGCAGGGCCCTAGCACCCAGGGCTCGAAGCTGTGTTACAAGCATGAGGCAAGCTCCGGGCTCTGGCAACAGCAGTGAAGTGGAACTGGTTGTGACCTTACCTAAAAAAGGTCATCTTAAAAGTTGTCACCCATGCGCTTTGATTGACAAACGGTACTGAATGTAGAATGCTTGTTCAGGGCTGAGGTGCAGAGAGCTGAGTTTTATTCCCAGTTCTGCTACAGTTCAGCCATAGGGTCTTGATGAGAAGACACTTAATTTTTCACTGTCTGTTTTTGATAAATTCAAAGTGGGAACTGTATATTCCCTACTTACCTCTCAAGGTTGAAACTTAATATCACTATCTTTAAAGGGAGTAGGTCAGGAGCAGGGGTAGGTATGTGTTTTGTGAGAAAAAGAGCCGCGATGTTTTCAGCAAAAGAAAAGGGCTCAGTACAGGAGCAGAGCCTGGCGACACAAGGGAAAGAGTTTGGGCAAAATTGACAAAGCTAACAGTTAATGATTAGTTGTTTGATCAATCTTGTGTGTCTACATTTGTTTTCCTGAGCATGCATTTTGAAGTCATCAATATGTGATACAACAACCATTGTTAATTCCCTGTTACCTTGTCTGTAATTCAATTTTGATTATACTGTTCTTATGCTACTTTGTGTCTGTTTGTTAATGTTTTCCTTCTTTTACTTTAAAAAAAAAGATAATTAAAAAAAAAAACTGACCACGCTGGGGCTGGAGAAGGCAGGGAAGCTGAGAGAAGCCGCAGTAGGGGGTTTATGCTGTGTTTCCTTTCCCGGAGGGTAAGAAAGAGGGCAGGGATTGGATGACTGGGGAGGAATGTCGAGGCACCCACATGTTAATATAGTAAACTTCTCGTGCCATAGGTTCGCCACCACTGCCCTGAGCAGATGCTCATACCTCCTCTCTGTATATATTTGTATTAGCTTTCTGGTTGCTGGAATCAGATACCCAATACCCAGACTTTCAAAGAGGAAATAGTTTATTTGGTACATGGTCTCAGAGATTTCCTGCTCCAGTTGGCAGGATTCAAGGTAAGGGTATCGTAGTGGAAGGGCGTGGCCAAGCAAAGCCGCTCAGTTCATGGCGGGCAGAAGCAGAAATGGGAGAACAGCGCAGAGAGGAAAGGGGCTGGTGACCTGTTGTAAACGCTAACCAAGGTCCCAGCTCTGTGACCTACCCAGTTACCCAGAATTCTGCTCTCCCAATTGCCCAAGTGGTGCCAAGCCAATCAAGTTGATAATTTAGCATAACTGTCAAAATATTTTATAGTCTGTTATAAAATTAAATGTAATTTTATTTGTAATGTGGAGAACACTACGCTTGGCGTATAAAAACTCATTTGGGGGGACAAAGACAAGGAAGACAATGCACAAAACATCCAAAGTTGCTAAATGAGTGACTAATCTAGAAGCAGGATGATGTTGGCCTACCTGTATGAACCAGGATTACATAACATTCTTTACCGGCGAATGCACACTTTCCTTTCTGAGTCTTGTCCTCAGTTCCGGTGACTTTCAGGGCTCACAGTTTTCCTCCCTTCTCATGGTCTTACAGATATAAGAGGAGGTGTGCTCTGGGTATTACATAATGTGTTTCCTATTATTTTGAATTGGTACCAGTGTCATATTAATCTCATCACATAATCATTGAGCCATACCTTTTCCTGGATGAGCAGCAAAATTACTGCCGGAATTTGTACAGGCAGACTAGGAAATACGGCATTTGCATTGGTTTTGAGGCACCTACCATAGACACCTGCCTCATTCTACCCCAACTGTAGTCCAAGAGTAAACAAGAAGGACCTGTTTGTAGAATTCATGTTTTTAAAGTTCTTTCCTCTTTATTACATGTGCTGCCATTCCATTGCTGTGACCAAACTATCTGCGATACATCAGCTAAGAGGAGGAAAGGGTTATTTTGGCTCACAGTCTCTGACGTTTCAGTCCATGCTCAGATGGTTCTGTTGTTTTTAATCCTGAGGTGAGGCAGAAACATAATGGTAGAAAAATATGAGGAAAGAAAGTTGCTTACCTCACTCAGGCAAGAAAGCAAAAAGACCAGAGAGTGGCAGGTTTTTCCTTTCTTCTGCTTTTTTCCTGTTTGTGCCTCCACATACAGGATGGGTTTGCTCCTCATTTTCCTGTCCCATATGCAAATCATCTCTGGAATCACTGTCTTAGACACAACCCAAAGTGTACTCTACTAATTTCCCAGACATTTGTCAGTACAGTCAAGTGCGGCCATTGCGTTACTTTTTAAATCATTAGCATCAATGATCATGACTGTGAAAACGAGCGAACTATAAACGGAAGTTAGGCTGTAATGGGCCAGGGAAGAAGCCCCTTCATGAGATGCAGTTACACACACACAATTACACATACACGGATTTCCCTGGGAATGCCCCAAGTGATTTACAATCTCAACTTGAAGTTTTCATAACAATAAAAATATCTTTTTATCAGACTAGCTATTTTCTTGATAAAGTGCATATTATTTATTAAGGAACCCCAGTATGTATAAAGATGAGGGCATCTGCTTTGACTTTTATTTTCCCCTTTGGACTCTCAGTGATTGAAGGGTAGACACTATGAAATGCATTTCCCAAATGAGGGCCCAAAACTCAAACAAGTGACATGACTTGCCAAGTTCTTGCCAGTTTGCAAACAGTTGAGACACAGTTTAAAATCCAGGGCTGGTTAGAGCCAAATCCCAGTCAGGTTCTTTTTCCACCCAGGAATTTTTCTAATGTTTCTGCAATCTGCTCCTTGAGTCATTCAGCCTCCACATTCTTCTACTCAGTGCCACGTTCACAGCGCACTGCTCACTGGAGTGCGAGGTGGAAAGATGAATCCAAGAGACAGTTTGATCAGTTTTTCCATCCATGTGCAGAAATGTTTCTTTTCTTTCCTAGCTAGAGATGCAGCCAGTGGCAACCTTTGGGGAAACGATTTCTGCTCACATGGTAAAACCTTGAGATATACAAGCACCTCACATTTTTCCCAAAGAGGTAGTAATGTCCTGTGTAAAGGCAGGAATTTTCTTGGAAGGAAAAAAAGAGGAGAGAAAGAACAAAGAAAGAAAGAAAGAAAGAAAGAAAGAAAGAAAGAAAGAAAGAAAGAAAGAAAAGAAAGACAAGCAAGAAAGAAGGAAAGAAATAAAAGAGGGCGAAATCTGTTTTAACATGCCAGTTAACATGACAGAAAAGATGTAATATTTTCAGCAGAATATGTGATTTAAGCAAGCTATTTTGTTTTCAGTAGATAGCAAATTTAGTTACAGAATATATTTAAGCATTGAAGAGAATTTTACTCTGTTCAGATATTGCATTTTCTAAAATTTCTACAATTTTAAAATCATTTATGGTTATAGACGTCCATTTTCAGAGATAATCAGTTGTCTGCTAGACATAATCAATCGACATTTAAATATCATAACTGTGACCTGGGCCAATAATAGTAAGCATCTTAATATTTTTTCACTATTGTAGAATTGCAGGTCTTGAGTTGCTGCATTCCTAACTCCAAAAGACTCAATTAAAATTGCAGCATAAATGTTAATAACAAGAAAAATTTGTTGATTTGCTTTAAAAAATATCACCCTAAACATAATTCTGTGCATCAATAAGTCAAGGAAAAAAACATGTGAATTTTTTAGTCTCTATTCCCTAATGCAATCTGCCTTTTCCAAGTGATTTTTCAAGACATCCACTTTAAGTGGTAATGTATCATCCTGGAATATATTTAACCATGAAACTTTCAAAAATATTAGAATGATGAATTATTTAAATTTTCAGAAGATTTTCAGTGTTCTGTGGCTAGATACTCCTATTTCACTGTTACCAGTTATATACTGGAAATACTTTTACATAGTCGATTCTATCATGCACCACTGAATAATTTCACAGGCTTCTTCACAAAGAGTATGCTTTCAATTTCAGAGATATGTTAGCTAGATGTTTAGGGATGGAACTTAATGGAGAAATGCCAAAAAAGTGCCTAACATGAATAGCAAAGTGCTTTCTTCCTTCACAAGGAAAGTGCAAGTGTGAGAGCTCACTGTAACAGTGAACTTGATCAGGGATCGTGTACCAGCAGGTGAGGATGGACATGAATTCAGGTGGTGCCACTGAGTTTAACTTTGTGAGGATTTCTAAATTCTGATACTAAATGAATGATTCACTGGGAGACAAGGTCCAGACAGATCAATACCTCACAAAAAAGATAATTGCTTTTCTTGGTGAATTCTAAGAAAGGGCTGGGGCTTTAGGGAAATTGAGAGAGATTTTCTTCTTCCACAAAAGGTAATTAATGAGTACAGAACACAATTCAAGGCAAGAAAATACAATCTGAAAGCCTGAAAGCGATGTATTCAGAATGAATTTGAAGACTTACACAAGGGCTTTAGCCCAGAACAGTTTCTATGGATGTGGACAGAGCCATAGTAGTTACCATGTCTCATTGAAAAGTCCCTGTTTGTGCCATTGGAAAAGGATCTAGAAACATGCAAATAAATGACTTTGCTTTCTGAGGTAGTTGTAAAGATAGAAAAGCATCAAATATTTAATGAGAAATGAAACAGTGACTGAAGTTGTCTTGAAGCTAGTTTACCAAGAAAGCCAGAAACACAGCCCACCATGGAATGAACGGATATAGATTTCACTCTTTGTTATTCTGTGCTTTCTTGGACAATAAAAACAGTCTTCATCCATCAATAATGTATCAAAACACAGTTTAGGATATAAACTCAAGACTTTCTATCCTTGGAAGTTTACAATGAACTCAGCTAGATATTTCATATGTCATTACTAAATTTGAAATTGTAAAGTAACAAAGTAAAGTGAACAAAACTTCTTATAAGGTACTAATTAATATTTTTAAAATTTATAATATTGAATGTCAAAAACTTGTCATACTAGGCACACTAAGTGTCACCATCTGCTTACATAGCCAGATCCCTCTGTCAGATAACTGGTTCTTCAAATACAGAGTCCTAAGCCTATTCTGTCCTTTTCCACACAGTTGTTATTTAATAAATGATTTTCAATGAGAGTATAAAAATGTATAATCCAATTGCCATCTCAACAAGTACATATTAAATGCATAATTGGTGCCTGACTAATGCTCTTATCAGTTTTTATGAGATCTGATTATATTTTTAACATGCAGTATTTTGCATAAAAATATAGATTATTAAAACACTGCAACCAGAGATTTGTGCTCCAACGGTAGAAATGAATAACAACCCTCTTCTGCTGATGGATTCCGTCATCCTCATTAAATTCCTGTTTTATCTGTGAAACGACTACATAGGGGTCAGATACTTTAGGAACTCCATTTCTATTATATCAAAAATTTCAAATAATCTCCAGGAACATGAAAACTGATCATATACAGAAAACAGAGGAAATGAGAACTGAGTTATACTTTCATGAAGCAGTTACCCTCAGAAGCCAACTCTCTTACAGGCTTTTCATGAAACAGGATGAGTCTCTAACACAGAGGAAGGAAAGGGTAATAATTGAAAGGCAGGTGCAAAATAATCAACTATTTAGAAAGAAGCATAGGCTAAGGTTGTGCCTTTATTGCAGGAGCAGTTTACATATATAGTTTGAAACACATTTTACCTTAAAAATTATTTTGCATTTTTAAAAATTTGAATTAATGTTACCTTGTAGAAACTTCACAAAGCCTATAGAGAGTTTACTTATTTTGTTGACCCAGCTTCTCCTACTATAAAAATATTATATAGCCATAATTACTTTGGTTGTGTGTGTGTGTATGTGTGTGTGTGACTAGAGATTAAACCAAGGGCATCTGCACTAGGCTGCATTCCCAGTTCTTTTGCAGTTTTTTGAAATAAAGTCTTGTTAATTGACAGGCTGAGCTTGAATTTTCAGTCCTCCTGCCTGATTTCCAGAGTGCTGGGATTACAGGCATGAGCCACTATGTCTGATTTGCACATTTTTAAACATATATGCATGTGCCTGTGTGTGTGTGTGTGTGTGTGTGTGTGTGTGTGTGTGTGTGTGTGTGTAAAATTTCTACAAGACTATTAAATGCAGACTTTGCTCGGTTTTTCTATAATTCTTTTTTTAATGTCCATTGTTCAATCTCCAAGGTCACATTTTATGTAGTCTTCTTGGTTCCTTAATCATCACTAATCTGTAATAGTCCCCAAATACTTTTCAATTGCAAGAGTTATCTAAAAGTATATTTGTTAGACTAACACTGTATTTTCTACCATTGCTTTCTCCACTGAAGTTGGACATCACTCGCTTCCTTGGCTGTGTTATGCCTAAAAGATTTTGCCATTGCTCATGGTTGCGGGTGTACTGCAGTCACTTGTTGGTGACATATGGTACACTTAAACACAGAGAGTGTATGAGAGCACCATTCTGGCATTACTGAGTTATCTTAGTAATTGTACAGTGAAGGTTGGTGATTGAGAAGGCAGGCAATCTTCATGAGTCTGAATCCTCTCTCTAGTTGTATGACATGGGGAAATCACTTAATATCCCTGTACCTTGATTTCAAAATTTGCAAAATGGGATTGCTAAAGGATTAAAATGGGTAGATGAATGAAAAGCATTCAGAACAGGAAGTGGCACATGGCACACACAGCCTGTAAGTTCCTGTTACGATTATTGCTTACCGCTAAACAAACGAGTGAAGAAATCTGGTATAGATGACTGGATTCTGTGTCAAAATGCCTAAGTTAGTATGTTGGCTCTAGAGTTGCTTTGTACTATGTAATATAACGATCCTTGGTTTATAGTTTTCAAGGAATTCCATTAAGAACCGGATAAGATAAAGCACGAGAAAGGGCTGTGTAAAATGCAAACCTGGGCAAGGAAGGTGAGGTGGTGTAAAGCAAGACAAGAATAGGAGAGGCAGGTTAGTCCTCAGCAGTGCAGCAAGGTGCTGAGAGTGGCAGGGGAGGAACAGGTGTATGGGTACCATTTCTGTTAGTTACAGGCACTGGGCCGTTTGTGAATGTGTGCTCATCTGCTCAAGCATCTAGCGTGGCTATGGAAGACAAAACTTGAAAAAGAAATAATACGGGCATTGCCCTCTTCCAGGCTCACTACAAAGTGTTGCAAGCATAGCTGTTGGCACCTGTGGAACCCTGGAGAAGGCTTAGACTGGGGTTGGCGACCTGGAGAGAACATGTTTCTCTATTAGCATTGTTTATTTTCGTTTTTATCACAAAGAACTTCTGAAAGAGACTTTGCTTTGGTCTTGCTCTAATGGTATCCTCTCAGGGTGGGTTTCTTATTTGAGAATCTGAAAGCTCATGTAGTAGCCAAGGCCATTCCTGAGGATAGAAGGCCAGGGTATAACCTGTACATATGCCTGGGCTGCTGGAGCCAGACTTGCCTTTGATACTCTGCTTTCTCACCAAGCAACCGAGATTGGACCCACTAATGTAGAGGGAGAAATGCCTCCACTTCAAAGACAAATGAGTTGGGAAAGCCTGGAAAGAGTCCTTTGCTTTCTTTATCCTGTACTAACAAGGATGGTGTGATGTGCAAGAATTATGAATTCAGATTCTTGAGGCAGGACTGGGCTTATATGTAACTGGTGTGGTTTGGGACTCTTCCCTGTTCGTTGTTGTTTGTTTGTTTAACTCCATGTCTTACAGCATCCAGAATTTTAATTACATAATAACAGAAAGACCCTTCAAAACACCCATCATCTATGTTCAAATATGTAGATTGAGGAGCAAATTATGTGACTCATGGCTAAAATTTATTACATGCTTACTGTGTGTCAGGCACTGTTTTAATCATTGTACATTTAATCATTAAAATGCTATTAAGTAGGACTGTTACCATTTTACAGATGAAAATACTGAAAAGCACGGTAGCTATAAAAACTGCACATAGTTGTACAGTTAGTAAATTCTTCCAAAAGCTGTTCCATTCAGATAATAATACATTCGGTAATTAACATAGTATCTAAAGATGTTACAATTGATGGTGTTGTCCATCCTAAACCAGATTAAATTATGAATTGGGAGAAGAGCCATAAACACAGTGGTGAGTGCTGAGAGTACTCATTTCATCATTAAATAATACCATCTCCATCAGTTAATCAAATGCTAGCTACTTATTTTTTTTACTTTTACTAATACTCTAGTAGAAGAAATTAAATGTAAACAAATTTAAGTGCTTGAGGGAAAATCTGAAGGGATGTTTGGATTTTATTACTTTATACCATCTTTGGGGTTTAAAAGGTGTGTGAACTGATGTTCAAAATGCACTAGTCTGGGAGGAGGAGTTTTGGAGAGGTTAAGAATGAATTTATAGAGCTTTTGAGTGAAAAGAGTAAAGGAAAAAATTCATATAATTATTTTACTTAAAGACCTAATACGACCTAATTAGGTTTCCCACATATGTGAGCCTTAGTGAGGTACAAATGCCTGGTTGTCAAGTTTCTCATACAGTAAACGCATTTTTCTAATCTGATCAAAGGATGATGTATTCTTAAAAAAGCAATCTGATCTCTGGTGAAAAGAGATCCCCTATGGATAACACCCAGGGATTACATCTTTTCAAAGACCAAGAATACAGTGAAATGCCCACAGCTAAACAGAACACAGTGTACTCCTTCTCAGTGATTCAGAAAGATTTTACACCGCCTCGGGGCTGTCATTATAAACATCAGTGATCATTGTGAGAATCTGGGAAAGTGCTAGTGAAGAGGAAGCCCCAATTACAGAACTTGGGATGAAGCATAATTATACTGTGCTTAGACTGACGGGCCTAATAAGCAGTGTTCCTTAATCTAAATGTTGATTTTGGAGCGAGTTAAAATTAGGAGTAGAACTGTGTTAGTAAATTTCTTTACTGGGTTGTCTGTGTGGCTCCAAGTGGAATTCAGATGAGTTCAGCTAACATTTCTTATGCACTACGAGCTCGTCAGCCTCAGAGCAGATCCTGGAGGTCCACCAGTGGCTCAAGGAGTTATAGGCCAGTGTGGGAGAGGAACTTTTTATGATAAAAACATTGCAGTAGTAATGAGCGCTGATATTAACTGAGCCCTTTCTAGGTTGCAGGTATGAATCTAAACATGGTGCATGCATTAACCCATTTGCTTACTTACCACCATAACCCCGCCTATGACAGGTGAACTAACAGGCCTGGTAGGGTTTGGTAATTCATGGAAGACGTGTGATAAAAGTGGGTTTACACTGGCAGTCTGAGACAAGTTCTAGGGCCCTTATGTCTCATCTTAGTCTTCAAGAGGGAGTGAGGATGGACGTATGATTAATTTAAAACAGCATCCAGGGACCAAGAAGAGCCAGGCTTACCTACAAGGCTGAGGTGAGGTGATTACTGTCCTAACTCCTTTACTCATTGTACCTTAGCCTGTCTAGGCTCTTAGCTGTTCTAAAAACAAGTCAATTTTTCCTACCTTTAGGTCTCTGTATTTGTTATGTTCACGTGGATATCCCCACTCAGGGGTTGTTTTGTGACTCTTACACACAAACCTTCCCTTTTGTCCCCCTCTCCAAATGTCACCTGTTAAGAACGACTTCCCTGATCTGTCCTCATCCTCATCCTATCTTCCACAATCGCCCCCATCACCCTGCTTGACTTTTCTCCACGGATTTTAACATCATGTCACAGACTGTTTACTTGCGTGGGAGTTTGTTATCTACGTCCTCATGTTAGAAAAGAGGTTCCTCGTGGTCAGGAAAAGTTTTGCATTGCTTCTCACTGTATTTGCAATGCCTGGAAGAGTGCCCAACACATAGGGGTGTCAGGCACTATGTGACCTAATAAATTTAAAGGACAGAGAAAAGTCAAAATGTTAAAATGCTTATACCTGAGTGTTGGAATTATGCATTTTTAAGAAAATGTATTTGCCAAGTTTTCTACCATGAGTGGTGATACTTTTCTATCTGCAAAAGACTAAAAATAGGACAAAGTTTAAAAAAATGAATGCTAAATCATGCTGGGAACCTATTCTTTATGAGTTTTCCCTAACTGCGTTGTTGCGTTACATTAGGTTTTCATACAGTGTGAGATGCTGTTATTAAGGTCTTATGGGAAAGGGTTGTCTATAGAACAGTTATGTCTGTCCCACTTCCTCACCTGCACTGCCCACTCCCCTGAGTACCAGCACACATATGGGAGGGGCTGTGGGGCGGCTCCCAGGGGCATCCCTGGTGGGCATCTCTTCTAAAAAGCAGCTGTTTCAAAATAAAATAGAACTCCTGATTCTCAGCTCACTCTTTGTACAGAGTCCTCATCTCAGTAAATTCAGTGTCCACCTACCAGTGGAGGCCCAGACTCCGCATTCGTCTCTCCTTGTCTTCACGCCCATGTCTTCTCCACTGGAAGTCTTACTCAGTCTGCCTGCACAGTACCCGGAATCAGAGTCCTTCCCGCCCTCGCTGACCGCTGTGCTTCCTACTTCAGCCCGCTGGTCCCTGCCTGAGCCATCTCTCGCCTGCAGACCTTGTCAAGCCTTGTCTTTGTTTCCACTCTTGTCTGACTCCCCACTCCCCATCAGTCTCTTTTCAGAGCAGACAAAATATTTTTAAATTATTATCTTCCTGCACTGCACCATTAAAATCTTCACATTGCACTGCCAATGAAATAAAAGTGTATTACAGGGCCTTGAGGACTCCCTATGACCCGACGCCTCGATTCTGTCAGCCTTCATCCTCCCCCACCCTCTTTCCAGTCACCACACCTAGGACTGCTCATCAGACAGCCAGGCTCGTTCTAGCTCTGGGCTTCCCTCTTGTGTGCGGGTCTTCTCCTCTCAGCAGCACGACTGAACTGTTCTTTTTATACATAGTGTGTTATCAGTTCAGAGGTCACTGCCACAGAATGACAGTTTTGATCATCCTCATTTAGAAAGCTTTGCCTTCCTCCTCACCAGTCAATCTATCCCACATGACTTCATTCCTTCCAGTAACAGCCTATAATTACCTGGTGCCTGTATTTACATGTTTAATATCTGCCTCACCCATAAATGAAAGCACCAGCTAGAAAGGAAATGTGACTGTCTAAATCTCTGCCATGACCTCAATGCACAGAACAGTGCCTGGCTTGCGGTAAATGCTTCAGAAATAGTCACTGAATGAAGGAGGAAAATATTAAAGCCTGACTGTATAGGGGACATGCAGAGAGAGATTAAATATAGATATCAGTACAACTCAGAGCACCCATCTTCTGCATACCAGTTTCCCTAGGTCATTGACCTCATCCTCCCTTAACCCTCCCTCCCTCTTTCCTTTCCTCACTCCTCCCTCCCTCCCTCTTCCCTCCCTCCTCCCTCCCCCTTTCCCTTCCTTCTTTCCTTCCTTCCTTCCTCATTTTTAACAAAGTAGACACTATGCCAGGGCACTGTGCTTGGTCTTCTAACAGTATCTGAGCCAAGCTATTTGTGTGTATGTGCATGTGTGTGTGTGCATGTGTGTGCATGTTTCAGAGGGAGAGTAAGGTGAATAAGAAGATAATACAATGTAAAAGTTTAGTTTTTTAAGTAGAGGCTAAATATCAAGACTTTCGTACGCATTGTTCTGAGACTACTGAGAAAGCTGCTCTTATTTCTGATTATAGGAAAGTTAGTTTATAAACAGCTATGATTAAGTTATCATAGATTTCTCTTCCAGTCAGTTTTCCCAAATCTGAGATTTAACATATGAAAGAGAGAGAAAATTTCTGTATAAATCAACAGAGAGGCTGATGATCATTTACCCAACTGAAACAGTTATTAGCAATCAGACATGGGCTTCTGAAAACTCATGGTCTTCTCCTTCATCTTGAGTCGGAGTTGCTGATACAGACTACACTGGCCACTGTTTAATGGGAGAGTGCTAAGTACTTTTCACTGGCCCAAGGGATCATAAGCAAAATTAGCTTCCATTCCCAAGTAGTTTTTTATAAGGACCAGTTAAAATTATTGACTTCATGCATCACTCGGCAATCCTAAGAAGCATTACCGCACCTTCTTCACTGATGATTAGAATAATTGCTGTCCTTTTATCTTTCCCAACTAAAGACACTCCCAGGGCCTCCCACTCCCTTTGTGTCTTAGCACACTGCGTGTAACTCCTTTTCTAAGAGAACATCAAGGCTCAGCATAATTGCGCCATTTCTCTGTCATACTGGTGCGCTTCTAAATCTGCCTCTTCTGTGGGTTGCACTGAGGTCAATCAGATGCAGTCAAATAGCAGAGAAGATATTAAAAGTACATATACCCTGGAACAAAATATCTACCATCTGTGAACATCAGTTACAAAAGGAAACTTAATATAAGCTTAGATAAAGTTATTGGCAGTTTTCCTGTGTCTGCTGGTAATCACGACAGCTTTGGTTGGCTGCATGGCTGACACATGAGACACACCATTTTTTTTTCCTCTCCTAGGTCGTAAGGGATAGAATTTCTATTAATACTGTTTCCTATAGGTGCCTGATCATCAAACTTAGCTGTGTCACTTAATAACCATACCCCCCAGACCTACTGACTGAAAGGTTTCAACATACCAAGGGACCTGATATTTATCAAGTTTCCTAGGTAAACTAATCTTTGGACAGTTTGAAGACATTGATAGCAATAATATTCAGTAAGCTATCTATATGTCTACTTGATGCGTTCTGCATTGGGGTAATGCCAGGGTCTCTTTCTTTGATTAAACTGTGATTAAAATGTTCAGAATATCTTGCATATTGAATTTCCCCTCCGCATACTACCTGTGTGATGAGAGATGGAGATGCACATGTCATATTCTGTAAGGAAGATCTCTTTCTGTTGCTCAGTGGAATGAATAAGGCCACAGTATATTCTTACTTCTGTGGATGTTATGAAATGTACATTGGCCCCCTGATATTTATCAAAAAGCTGCATCACCAGCTGAGCTTCACCAACCGTGTTCCTGAAGTTTTAAAGTGCTTCTTTTGGTAAAGACCACTTGGATACAGCCTGAGTGTGCTGGTTAATATTGATTATCACTTTGACATGATTCAGGGGCTCCAGGAGAGGTGATTGGATAATAGAGATTCTGACCTCGCCAATGGGTTAACCCAGTGCCGTGTTCTTGCCTGAATGAACTATTAGGAGATGGGACATATTTACAGCAAGTGGGTCACAGAGGCATGACCTTGGGAATTATATTTAGTCCCCGGCCCCTGTTCTAGTGCCTTCCCCGGTGTGTACTCTCTGCCCACCATGAGCTGAGCAGTTTCCCTCCACCATGCCACTCACTATGATGTCTCTGCCTTGGAATCAGCTGACCATGGTCTGAAACCTCTGAAACTGTGAACCATGATAATGTTCTTTCCCCTGAATTGTAGGTACCAGGTGTGGTTTTCACAGCAACAGAAAAGCTGACTAATACACTAAGGATTATGAAAAGGAACAGATTTCTAAAATATAAAGAGAAGAGCCATGGGAAGGGCATCCATTATAGCCTGATGTTGTAAAAAACAAGGGACTTACCAGAGTTCAATTGTCAGTTAGAGAAAGAGGTTGACTAAGTTGCCTAATTCTACTTCTAGTGCTTTTTCCATGACACCATTCCCTGCTTCTTACAACCAAAGAGCTACATCTTTGAGCCTCAGCATCCTCTTTAAGAAAAAGTATGTTAGACTAGGTCAGTGTCTCTAAAATAGATTCTGGGACCAGAGTTTAATTGGATCCCACTATTATGGGATGGAGGTTGATTGGGAGAGCCAACCAAGAAATCAAGGCTCAGAATTCCCCTAGTTTTATTTTTATCTGATTGGTATATTTCATGAAGTTTCATGAAGAATACACTTGGAGAAAACACTTTAAAATTGGAAAGGCACAGCACTAGAAGGTGATGTTCAAATACACGCCTGATTCATACAGTCAGGGATTTTGAGGAAAGAGGTCTGTGAAGGGAAGTGCATGTTCCTTTTGTCCTTCTCAATGAGACCTGATCTCCATGTATTCAGTAAATGATTGTCACCCAGCAACTCTACTTGTCTTGGTCAACTCAGAAGATGGCATCTTGAGAGAAGAATGGGAAAAGACTCCATTTGGAGTTTGGAGGTAAACTATTTTTTAAAACTCTTTCAACCAATATATTCTGGATTTTATTCTAAAATGGAGAGGTGATACTGTCTTATCAAGTACAGAGTGGGTAGATCCTTGCTGTGAAGGGTTTATTTTCCTACTTGAGCCTCCTCTGCATTTAGGGAGACTTTGACAGACCTTCTTTGGAGTACTGAAAATACTGGTAGCTGTAGCTCTTAGAGATAGATATTCGTCCAGGGAAACAAAAGAGAAACTCAGAGCAGATTCTCTGTGTCTCTGTCTCTGTCACTCTCTCTCTGTCTCTCTCTGTCTCTGTCTCTCTGTCTCTCTGTCTCTGTCTCTCTTTCTCATACAACTGAGCTTTCCCCATGATCTATGGAGCTGTCCTGAGTTCTCTTCTATTTTGTTTTTCAACCTGTCTTTTCTTTTCTCCTAATTTTGGTTTCCATTGTTTTACCCAATCAGGGACTAGAACTTTGGCTTCCTACTGCATTAAGGCACCCATCCTGTTCTCATATCTTCTCTGCAAACTGCCACCATTGTAATCACCTGGACTCACTCAGCCCCTTCCTTTTAGACTTTCAGGGCCCAGCCCTCATTAGTCACCAGATTTTAGGCTGACTGATTTGTGGCGTAAAAGAATGAATTGGTGGAAACAGCTAAGTAAGCTGAGTGGAACCACTTCCTCCCTCTGCCCAATGATAAAAGGCCCCGCCCAGCCAAGTGATGTGGCATTTGGGAGTATGGCAGGTGGACAGCTGGTTTATGTTTACTTATTTGTAGCCGCAGCTCTTTAAAATGTGATTTGGTTATCTTTTGACAGTGCACAAATTTATACTATAATATTGAAAGTTATTTATCTCTCTTTGTCTCTCTGATTTTTTCCTCTATGTTTTATTATATCCTGTTTAATTTTCCCTCTGTTAACCTATTTGGTGCATCAGGATGTACATGGAAGGGAGATGAGTTTCTGAAAGTATTAGAACCAGTTTGCTTGTAAATTAACTGATAGCACCATTTGGGAACAAATACTGCAATATATTAGCACAATTTAAGTAAAATGCACGGGGCTTCTCAAAACTAATCTTACCTCTGAGTCCTTTTCTCACCCTTTCCACCACCCATCCAGGCTAAACTCCAGCATACCTAGGTCATTACTAGTTGAGCCAACCCCTTTCAGGGCTCTCTGTCTCCTTATATACTGTTTCTTGGCCAGAAATGCTCTCTCTTTTCTCATTCACATGGAGATTTTAGACTGGTCCTTGAAGACCTAATAGAAATGTCACGTGCTCTGATACTTTGCAGATGCCCATGAGCGAAGCCGGATATCCTGCCTTCCGTTCTTTCACAGCGCTTTACTGATATCCCTGTGACAGCTTCCTGCCACTCAGTTGGCAGGTGTAAAAGCAGTGAACAAAGTTTTATTCCTCTTTGAATTCTCAGTGTCTCATACATGACCTGAGACGTAGGATATGGTTAATATGGCTGAAGGAAATAATGCATCAGTCAATCCACCTGTTTGCCAGCATGTGACACTTCCCAAGAGGCCTGCATTCTCCTTTTCTTCTCTTTGCTTTACTTTAGTCCAATCTGAGAAAAGGGGGGCTTTTTAAAAAATCCATTATAGTCTACTATGCTAGCATATTTTTCTGTTCCCTTTTTGAATATAAAGCTACTATTTCCATAGCTATTAATTGAATTTTAAATCTTTTCATCTTGGTTTTAAAATTTTATAACAGTGTCTGGGTTGGTCCATCCTGCGTACTTCTGCTATAGGGCACCCTCCTACCAGGTAGAGCACCAAATTGATTGTTTTGAGCCATGCTTTCATTATGTTCACTTTCTGGAGAGATTCTGAACAGGCTTCTCTATTAGCTAAAGGTCAAACTTCTATGCATTGAAGACAACTGGGCTCATTCATCTCAAATCTCTCCACTCCTTAACATACCAGTGTCATTCATGTGAGTTTTACTCGTGTTCTCAGAATGGCTGTTCTTGATAGTCCAAAAGAAGTCCTCAATTTGCATACGCTGGATCACATAATGTCATCTACTCCAAGCCAGGTTGTGAACCTATATTTCTAAGACGTCTACCCAGCTAAACCAAACCCCTTCATCATCCTTTCATTACACTGCATTAGTACATGTAGGATTCAGAGCACTTGAATTTTTCAGCCTTTGACTTTCCCTTCTTGGATTGTCCACACACCATTTAACTCCTCTCCATGTATAAAATGGAGTTTTACAAAAGACCATTACAAAAAAGAATAGTACATGATGAAATGAAAATGCTAATCATGGCTTGATTTATAAGTCAGGAATTCTCAACAGGGTAGGTAGCACACGTCCTCCACCTGTTCTGTAGGATACAACTCTGCCTTGGGAATTTGAAAAGTCTAAAATAAAATTACCATCCTTTTGATTTGTCTATGTTCATAATATTTAGTTTGCTTTGAAATACTTAACCATATTAAAAGGATGACATGAAAAATAGGAATTTCTACTGAACAAATAGACTGCAAAATATAATTCCTTAAAAAGAAACAGTTTGTCTTCCTCATGTATGTTGTCCAGTGTGGTTCCTAGTAATGAAGAGTATGCTGGAGAGGCCTGTGCCAACACTATCATTTGAGGATTTGGCCAATAGAGATGCTGTCATCTCCAGCCTGTCTTCCAAGGCCTTTCAACTGTTGAATTTGGAGAGAACGTGAATGGTGTTTTATGGGGCAACCATGAAATTTTTCCACATTCATTAATTCACATCTCAAAAACCACATGGACACTTCCTTCACTAAGGCCTAGGAAATGCAATCTAGAGTATGCTCAGAAATAAGAAAACAATGGTTATCTTTTATACATTTTCTTACATAGCTTTTGCAGTGGCTCCTCGTCTGTATTATGTGTTTCCTAGTAGGTTGTAAATGATGTCTGGAGAGCTATCTTATATTACTTTCTTATGCCTCATTTTGCATATAATACAGGGGTCAGAGGCACATGGTACTTAGTGTGTGTATTAGTTTCCTACTGCTGTATAACGAATGTATAAAATATAGTGTGGTAAAACAACACTGTTTTTCCCTCATGGTCTCCTTGGGTGAAGAGACTGGGCATGGAGCAACAAGGTACCCTAAAAGACTGGTAATCAAAATGCCAGCGAGGTCTATTCTTACCTGGGGAGTCAACTGGGGCAAGGGTCTGTTTCATGTTCATTCAAGGTGCTCGTAGATTTTATCTCCTATAGCAGCTTGGATCTTTGAAACACTGAGCGTTCACAGCATCTTAGTGTGTTTTCAAAGCCAGCAAGATATGCTGCCTATCAAGATAAAGCCTTGTGTAATGAAAATTAAACACAGGGTAACTTCCCAATGCCTTTATAATAGTGGTTATAAGCAAGTTTCAGGTCCCATATACACACATAGCAAAGAGACTGCAATTGGAAATAAATGCCACAAAACAGGATTCGAGCTTGTCCACCAACAATAAACGATGGAGAAAAATAGGGACTTTCCATTGAAATATGCCTTTGTCTGAAAATACCACTATACTCAAAATCACAGAGAGTTATTAAAGATACCAAGAGAAAAGTGGCCCTCATTAGCCAAGAACTAGTAATGACACAGCGAAGCAAGTGCTCAGGAACTGTATTTGCTAAGCTTCAGGTATCAGGTACCAAGGGCAATTCACACGCTCATCATCCACACGGGGTCCAGAATAAGATGAGACCCTTCGGGCCTGTCACACTCTTTCATGGGAGCATCACAGGAACTTCATGATAGGGTGTTTCTGAAGTCTCACTGTTATTTTTAAATTCTATTTTTTTTAATCTTTTCATTTTACTTCTCTAGATAACTTAGGTGGTATCAAAATTCCTATCTATACCATCTATAACTATGACTCTATGTATCTATATCTACATCTCTCTGTCTCTCTGACTCTGTTTCTCTGTCTCTGTCTCTCTGTCTCTCTGTCTCTCTCTCTCAATACATATATATATATAAAATGTCAAATAGGATTCTTAGCAATCCTATTTGACATTTTCCTTTTAGTTCCAGTTGTCTTTGCAGACGACCCCATCTCATTTCCTGTGGACAGGGTTGGGATCACTTCTCCACTTCATAACCTCTTCTCTTATCACTGAGACTTCCAGAAAGGAGGAGGTATGAATCTGTGCTTTTTATTTACATGTCATCTATAGGAAATGCTTTGCTTTCTTCCTACCCCTACCCCTGCCTTTGAAATTCCAACAGTGAGTTTCTGTGGTTAATTCTTCCAGAACATCTATTATACAGTCCCACAGATACAAAGGTTCAGGGTATCAAACAGAAAGGTATAATGGTTCCAATAGAGAAAGTCACGTTTCTAAATAGGAAAAACAAATTCTGAAGATATTTTCTGGCTCTGAGGAGAGCTAAAAATACAAGGATCATCGTTCCTACTGTCCTAGACTTTTAACATCAAAGCTATGCTGGAAGGAAAAATGGTACTGAGATATAGGAGAAAAGAACAGAGAAGACTTCAGTGGAATCAGCCTCTTCTTGCCAAGGTATTCACTCCTAGATTCGCCCATCCGTCTTTGAATTTTGGATAGTTTTTATGATATGGCAAGAGTAAGGCTAGTGAATTGGTGAAAGGTGCAAAGGAACTCCGACTCCTACTTTGCAGCTTCTGTGTGTTTAGTGTTATCTTTGAACAACACAAAACAAATATAAAACAAATTAGTGAGATGGGAAGTAGCCTCCCTTGAAGAAGATTAACAAGGAGAGGGAATAGTTTCTCTGAATACAAATTCCTATTCTCTTTTGACAAAATTAAAGTAGAGAGAACAAGATTTCCAATTGCTGCAGGCTGTGAGTAGGCAGAGCCTCACCACATAGTAATTAATTGGACATTTCCTGTCATGCCAGTGATCCTAGCTATCTTTGACTCAGCCAGAGTCCAAATGGAACCGCGGGACTGTCTGCATCATTAAAAGAGCTACTTCCACCTGACTGCTATGCCCCGATATTCTCTCCTTAACAGGGTCAGGCAGGCATGTGGTTAGAAGTAGATAAAGTAGAAAATGAAGCCCCTCTCTGCTTGAAAGATCTGTGATGCCTATTGGTGTGCCTAGGCTCATGCACATGCACCTTGGTTCCAATGCAAAGACTATCTTTTTCTTAAACTTACAGTATTGGGGTGAGCAAATATTTTGTCATTACTATGTCTTAGGGCATAATTAAGAGCCCTGGGTTTGCCATCAACTATATTTAAACCAAACTAGGCCTGTGCCACTTAGAAACTTTACAACCTTGAGTCGAATACTGAAGCTCTCCCAAGTCAGATTTTTAATTTATTCAAGGGAACTAATAAAACCTAACTCATATGGCTGCCAGCAGGAATAAATGAAGGAATGTATGTGAAATATTTAACACTGGACTCGGTACTTAGTGTTCCTTCAATAAATTATAGCTATTATCATAGTCATTATTGACTTTCTGCTTTCCAGGATCCTGTGACTGCCACTGACTACAGACTTAGGGCCATTTAGGGACGTCTTTTTTGGAACTGAATCATAGTTTCTTTATAAAATAATAGCCCATTTTCTAGGAATCATACCCATTACTATTTGTCATTTTAGTCAAAAAGGAAGAAAAAAGCAGAGTTTTGCTCTGTTTTCCACTCAGTGTTCTGCCCATTAGATCCTTTGCTTGCCTGATTAAATTTTCAGAGACCAGAATTCCTTCTCTGGAAAATGATCCAAAATCAGGGACACAGTGGGGACTGTATTATATAATAATGCATCTTACATTTCAAAATTATTAAAAGAATAGATTTTAAATAATTTCCACCCTAAAAGTACATAGGGGGATGGATTCCATAGTTAGTTTGATTTAATCCTATCACTAAGTAAATATATATCTCAAAACATCACATTGTACCCTTAAAAACATATCATATTTATTAAACATTAACATTTGTTAAATAAATATAATAAATTGTACTATTTCAAACTTTTAAAACTGTTAAATTGAGGACACAGATTCTACCCTATCAATGGGCTGAAATTTTGGGAAACAAAATGATGAAATAATATCCTCCACAAAGAAACAAACTGAAGACATTCATGATAAGACCCTACCACACAGAATCTCGGTATCATCTCTCCAGTAAGCTGTATCAGCTTGTGCCTGATGTTGAGTTTAGTGCTCAGAGGTGGGGGGGGCACCTGCCTATAGCAAAATCCTCAGGGAACCATACATCCACTTGCACTGACCAAACCAAAATGCATACCAGCAGAAAAGACCTTGCAACGCTCATTTCATAGATCCTGGCTTGTGTAAACCAAAATCAAATGGTAGCATCTTCTTAAAGCCCTCTCAAGGTAGAGGACCTGGGGTGTGGTAATTGGAATGAGTTGGCTTTTAAGCACTGACTGATCCAATGTACTCTGTTGGAATCAGGCACTTGAGCGGGAGATAGACTGATACACACACATTTATGCATCAGGCAGTCCTGAAAGTAAAGTAGGTGGTGAGCTCATGAAATACATGGGAAAGAGATCAAATACAGCAGGGGGAGACGGAACAGTGAGGGGAGAAAGAGAGAGAAAGAGACTATCTGTGCATTTTAAAAGCCTTACCACACCCTGAATAACAATTGGAACATGTATACTCTTCACATTGACCGAGAAACTGAAGGCTCCACAAAGAAGAGAGCCCAACTCTAAAAAAGTCAACTCGCAGACTGAGAAATAAACAAAATGAATCTTTAGGATCGTAACTATCCAGGACAAACTAGAAGAGTAACTTTGAGAGACAACTGTATCTGTAAAATGTCCAAAAGTCTACCTCTCATATGCCTTGACTCTGGCAAAAGCATTCTGCTATTAATTGGTGAGATAACATGGTTCTACTATTGTATTATATTGTATTATATCACTTAATGCTAAGGAATAATTGATGACGGTTATTTGATCAATCTTGTATGTCTGTATGTGTTATCCTGAACACACACTTCGAAGATATCAATATGCAAAGCAGCAACTATTGGTGGGTTTTTTTTGTTTTTTTTTGTCTTTGGTTTTTTGCTTTTTGTGTTTTTCTGTTGTTGAGAAGATTAATTGTCTGACCAATTTTGCATGTCTGTATCTGGGTTCATGTATATACACTTCAAAGATATCAATGGATAAAGCAATAACCACTGTTGAGATCATGTCACCTTGTCTGTAGATCAGTTGTGATTGTACTATTTTTTATGCTAATTGGTGTCTGTTTGTTAATATGTTTTTGTGCTTTTATTAAAAAAAAAAAAATTGGTGAGGGATACCTCTAGCTTCCTACCACTATATCCCTGAAGACTTTTGCAAAATAAAAGCTGTTTCCCCTTAGCCAGGTCTCAAAGCGGCCTGGCATGGGGGGAGGAGATGGAAAGTAGTTAAAGGTAACTGCCAGCCCCAGCTGGGTAAGAGCTGCCCCTGCCTCATCTTCAGGCCCTGTATAAGCTCCCAATGAGACCCCGGCTGCTGAGCAAGAGACTCTCTGGCATTCCTGATGTGCTCAGTCTTGAGCTGTTCATAGAACAGTGTTCACAGTTTAAGAGCATTTGGTTCCGGATTTTGGGAGGATTCTTAGGATGCCACTTAAAAGGGAAGAAAGAGGGGAAGGATCCACAGAGCACTGGCAAACAGGGAAGACAAATCAGCTCTTTCCAGAAACAGTCACCGTAGGGCTCTGTCTTTTGTCAGCCTCATTGGTTTTGTAGCAAATGGGAAAAAATAGGCCTACAGATGAATGATGGGAAAGTTACATTGAAGCTTCACGTCCCCAGCGTGACTTCAAGGGTCATCCTCACTATTTGTGTCCAGATCTAAGGCCCATTCCAGGGAGGAAAGGGGAGAGCCAAGCAGGTAACAGTGGGACTAGTTCTCAGCCATGATTGAGGCCCACAGTTGTTATATAGTCCAAGTGCATTGGCGCTGTGACACTGTGGGGTTTCCAAGTGATGCTTTTCCCATCAGCCAGCCCTGGCTGCCAGGGGTCCATCATGAGCTGGTGGTGTGAAGCTGTTTAGCCCAGATTTTCTTTGAAATAGATAACGGTTGTACTAATTTTTATTACCCCTTTATATCCATGGATTACATATCTATGGAGTCAACCAATTACAGATAGAAAATACCTAAAAATAAATAAAGTCTGCTCTATGTACACCAAACTTCTACGGATTGTTTTGTTGTCATTTCCTAAAGAATACAGTATAAAGACCACCTACTAGCATTTACAGGAGTTAGATAATTTAAGTAACCTAGAGATGATTTAATGTATTTGGGAGGATGAGTACAGGTTCTATGCAAATACTGTACTATTTTATATAAGGAACATAATGTCAGCAGATTTTTTTATCCATTGGAGTCCTGGAAGAAATCACTCACAAACATTGAGGGATAACTATATTTCCACTGTGAGCCTCTTACCTGTCTCAATCGGACTGTTGAGCTCCCTTATGAAATCTTTGCAAACTTGTCCCTATCTATTATTTAATGCCCTCTATCAACTCAATAATGAGTTGACCTACATTTGAAGACCACATTCCAAATCCTACTTTGCCTCTGATCATGAACTCCTTGTCTCCACAGGCTGAGCTTTCCAACTTAAAATAAATGACTTTGGCTTGGCATGGTGGTGTACGCCTGTAATCACAGCTCTCAGGAGGCTGAGCCAGGTGGATCATTGTGAGTTTGAGGCCAGACTGGGCTACACAAAGTGAGTGCAAGGCCAGTTTGAACTGCATAGTGAGAACCTGTCTCAAAAAGACAAAAAAAAATGACTTTAAGAAAATTATCAAACCAACATTTTCACCTTTGTATAAGTTTTGCAAGCAATACTCACAGAAGAGCCTATAATAAACAGTTTAATCAGTTTAACGATACTAAAAGCAATAGCTGGCAACAGTATGGATGTGAGCATATGACTGCTTAGGGAAATTTTCTGCCCCACCTTTGGGGAATTATCTTAATATATTTAATCTCCTGTTTCCTGATTTATAAAGTGGGAATAATTGTAGGACCTACTCCAGATGTAACCATTAGCAGGAAGTGGCACACAGAATTCCCAGCTCTGTGCCCAGCCTAGAATAAGCACTCTGTAAAATGCCATCTGATATTATTATTATAAAAGTATAGAAACAAACTATAATAGTTAAGTGATAGATCTATATTGTAGCCTCAGTTCAAAAATGTAATAAAATGGCTTGTTATAATCATGCAATGGGCACTTATTCTAAATTTAAGCACTGTTCTTCACAGTGAAGTTTATTGATTTCAGGATTGACAAAGTTGCCACACAAGGCTGGTCCACTACAGCAAGATTGTAGCAGAATTGGTTATCACGTGAGGCCACACTGCATTGTAGACTAGATGTGTTTACTCTGTCCCTGCACACGCTGTCCCCAAGTCCTTTATTTCTCATTACTAACCTTACATCTCCATCTGTACACTTCCATTTCCTCTGTTTTTTCTAGAAGGGAGACTCCTACAGTGTAAAATGCAATCAGATATTACATTTATAAGACCTATTCTCCATTGCATGACACCTATGTAACCTGCTGGGGTGTAACCCACTAAGAATGGTGTACAAATAAAAGAAGTCAACAAATCATAAAGAATTTATGTCACACATTTTCCCAGGTGTTCTCAACATCAGAAGATGATCTTTCACTATCTAATGCTGTCCATGGAATATACTGTGTTTATTTGCACTAATGTTGATAGAATAGGCATGTCACACATTTTTTTTGGGTTAGTTTGATGTATCCAGGTAAGAGAAGTGCTGCCCACTATTATCAAAAGACCCAGTGGTGCAATCAGGATAGAAATTCAGATTTTATAACTCCAAGCACAATTCACCACCCACTAACACACCCTTCGCCATGATCTCCAAGAGAGCAATTATTCCGTCTGATAAACCGAGAGAATAATCTGTTCTCAGCTCCAGAGGCTGAACATAGCTCTGAATAAAAGACAAAACCAGTTCTGCAATATAAATGACACATTCCATTAATACAAGTGGATCCAAATGAACTAATTTCATTCAATAGTACTTTTGCATTCTGCAGCTATACGGGCTGGGATACAAATTGTAATGTTAGTCTGTCAGTAGAGTGGGCTGTGGCGCATAATTATAAGTTCTTGTTCAGCACTTCAGGAGCTAATCAGAGCAAGGGTGTGAATCTGTAATTTGCAAATGGGCAAAGACAGAGGTTACTATGGCACTAATGGCTCTGCTGATAATATTTTTGCCACCGACTCATAGGACTGTGGGTACAAATGCTACAAAATAATTTGACCTTCCATTTAGTCATTTTGTCACAAGAATGTAACCTGTCCTGCTGGGACACCTAGGGACATTTCTGAATTTAATGTTCAAAAATCTAAAATATCATCACACTTATAAATTAATAGTTACATTCTAAGGGACAACACATTCATAAAGTAACAGCAAGATGATATATAAAATAATGAACAAATACAGAAAACTAGTATATTATATCATGAATGCTGTCCTCAATAAACTTGTCTCTTGTAAAATTGAATCCATACAGATCAAATAAGAAATTGAGTAGAAAGGGGGAAAATATACACACCACAGATGTGTGTGTGTGTGTGGGTGTATGTATGCACAGAGTTCCCTCCATATTCATAGGGAATTCATTCCAGGATATCCTTTAGACAGTCAAATGTAGAATGATGCTTTTTCCCTCACCGTTCTGTATAGGGGTCAATGTGCTGTAGAGATTGTTGGTGCTTTTTAGTTTCATATTTGCAAGTTCAAATCCTAGCTCCCTAGTAGACTCATTTTGGACCCTAGGGAGAATTATTTAACTGAGTCTTCACTTCCTCTGACGGGTGGTGACAACATGTCTACTTCAACCTCTGAGGACTGGGGAGTGAGGTGTAACATCCCTGCAGGCATCTCCCTCTGTTACACACTGGGCTCCCTGGGAAGCAGGCTCTGAGGCCAGGTTCAGCCCGTTGCATGTTTGTTAGAGAGCGCGCTTGATTTTCTTTTTTTTTTTGGCGGTACTGGGGATCAAACTCAGGACCCTGTGCTTGCTAGGCAGGCGCTTATTCCACTGAGCTATATCCCCAGCCCTCGCGCTTGATATCAGCACCTGTTCAAAATAGGGCGAGGGGGTGGGAATATAAACTAAAAGTCATGAAGGAAATCTGTTCAAAAACAGAGAACGGATGGGACGAAGGAAAGGAGAAAAGAAAAAGACAAAAATGTATGTATGTATGTATAGAGGAATATACATGAATATACATATGTGCAGGAGGGCTAACATGGTTCTACTATTGTATTATATCACTTAATGCTAAGCAATAATC
>PVLD010014988.1:0-50326 GCA_004027595.1 Dinomys branickii
GTAACAAGTGTGCTTTGCATTTCCTTCCATGATTCTTACATAGTGGTTCTGATTAAAATATAAACTATTATACAATCTGCATATTACATATATATGTACTATAACTTAAAGTGTGCATATTTTAGTCACACATATGTTAATTTTTTTCACTCCAACTTCCTTCTGCCCTGGTGGAAATTTTGTGAAGGGCATGTGGCAGAGCCAATCCAATGTATTCTCTTCACAGCGATCTGGCTCCCTGACGGCAAGCTTTCCTGTTTAAAAGCACTGTTGCTTATTCAACTGGGCACGTGTCTGTGTTTGAAAGGGGAAGAAAAAACCAATTTTTTTTTCCTTTTGTACTCTCACACTCGAAACAGAGCATTGGTGATCAGAGGTCAGAGAGTTTTCCTCCATGCATTGTTAAAAAGAAAAATTTAGACATTCAATTTACAGTGTTTAATTGAGCAAAAAACCATGAATTGGGTGACTTTCATAACCTTTAGGGGTTTGGTGAGACTCCAGGGGTGTCATGTGCATGGTTAGCCTTAGAGAGGAAAAAGGAAGTGAGCTACCCAAAAAAAACGGAAGTGAGGTCCAGAGATAGCTGGATTGGCTCCAGGTTAGCAATTATCTTATATAAACACAGCTTGAACACTTGGCCATCTGCAACTAACTGAGGCTGAGCTGCTGGGATTGCCTGAGACTCAGTCATTTGTTACAAAGGCACTTATTCAGTTGGTTTTCAGTTTGTTTATACACTAAATTAAGCTATAGTTTGGTATTGGGTTAACAATATCCCTTAGTTATTGCAGGCTGATCATGTCCACAATCTCCTGAAAGGGTGTACAGTGAAGGCTAAATAAAAAGAGGTGAAGGGAATGATTTCAGGGCTCCAGAGGATCAAAGCCCTCTCACAGAATTCGAGATTCTCTCAGGGCTGAAGACAAGACCTTCTCTGGTGGCCCAGAAGGGAGGGGAGTACTCGAGGGCAGAATTTCTCAAAGGTCCCCAAGTAAGGCATTAAATTAACCCACCCAGGAGTGAGATGCCTGAGGCTACAGTCTTTATCTAGCTGAGATCAGATCTAGGTGTCCTTAGCTGTGATCTTGTTTTATCCTTCGAGGCTTTCTGACTTTGTCCACCATTACAGGCCTTAGTAGGGATCAGTGACTCACAGAGGTCCACTTACTATATGTCCACCACCCATCTGCAGACAAGGGGCCTGGGCCTTGGACAGACTCACACGGAAATACGGAAAGTCAAGTGGTTAATTTAAGTCCTGCCTAGGGCTGCTTCATAGTGGTCTCCCTCAGTTTGGTACATAGGATTGGCCCAAATTTAGTTAGATTTAACACCACCAAGCAGTTTTCCAGCAGATACCACCTGGGGGTCCTATAATTCAGTTCAATTTTAATACCTATCTACCTGTACCATAAACCCACGGGCCCACTTCTGACGACAATGCCAAGTGCCAGGTTGTGATCTGTGTTTCTGACTGACAGAGTATAAATTAGGGGGCCCAATCCCCATTCTGGAGTTCAGGAGTTTGCTAGGATAGCTCACAGAACTCAGAAAAGCACTTACATCTATCACAATGGAGATTATAAAAGATACAGATGAACAGCCAGGTGGAGATGCAAAGTATGGTTGTGGAGTGGAACTTCCATTCCCTTTCTGAGCCGAACATCATCCTGGCATCTCCACTTCCTTTGTGACCCACACCTACCAAATCACAGGACGGGTGTGCTAATTCCAGTGCTCAGGAGGCTGATGCAGAAGGATGGCCTCGAGCTCATAGACAGCCTGGGCTACCTAATGAGTTTAAGGCTGGCTTGAAAAAGTACCAAATCTCATTGTTCAGGAGTTTCTATAGAGCTCTATCTCCAGCCCCTCTTTCCCTGCATGAAAAATTGTCAGGCCTGCATGAGACACTGTCATGGGCTCTAGGCCTCCAGCTGGACTTGTAGGAGGCATTGTTTGGGCTCTGGGTCTTCAGCTGTACTCATGCAGGACATTACGGTGAGATCCAGACCTTCAGCTGGATTCTTTGGTCATTAGTGTGTGGACAGACTTCCTGTACTCTTTGTATATAATTCTTTGGAGACTATTATAAAATAATTGTATAAAATGTGTCCTGCTTTCTTTGTTCCCCTTGCAAAACCCCAAACTACAACAAACAACAAACACTCAATCCCTTCCCCCCAAAAGCTGGGCGTGGTGGTGCACGCTTGTAGTCCCAGCACTCAGGAGGCTGAAGCAGGAGGACCATTGCAAGTTTGAGGCCAGCCTGGGCTACACAGTGAGTTCAAGAGCAGCCTGAACTATACAGCGAGACCGTCTCAAAACAAAACAAACAACAAACACATACATACTGTAAATAAACTATTTTTACTTTACAGTTACATTAAAATGGTGGTACACTACAACTGGCATGTAGGGGACTGCATGGTGTGAACCTGCAAGGAAGAGAGGAACTAACAGGTAGGTGGGAGACATGGTGCTAAAGGATCATCTGCAAGAGCAGATGGGAGGGCAGAAGGGAATTTCACACACACACACACACACACACACACACACACACACGGTGTTTTTGTTTTTTGAGACACGGTCTTGCTTTGTAGTGCAGACTGGCCTCAAACTCACCATGACCCACCTGCCTCAGGCTCTGGAGTGCCAGCCTGCCTGGCTGACACAGATGTTTGATGGATTCGATTGTCTACCCTCTTGAAAAAACGGTCCAGTGATGTCTGAGTAGAGTTACACTACCACACCGTACAGTAAGCACACCGTGGCACGACTGTGACAATGCCCAGCAGACACGTGAGCTACTTCTGCAATTTGTTCACATCTACCTCTGTTCAAAAAGGGAGGTGCCTTGGTACCTGAGTTCCCAACCCCAACATTCCTAAGTCGGGGACTTACTACATACATTCATATATATTTACATTTCATTATTTTGGAAGGGGCGGGGGCATGGAGGTATATAGGTTGGTGAAAAGACTTCTTAAGTGAATGGTTTATTTGTTGAAACAATTACATGATTTCAAAGTTCATGGAGAGCAGAATAAATAATTTAAATCGTACACTGCAACATCCCCCCCGAGAAGTCCATCTACTTTCTAAAGCAGGCTCCTATGCCCGTTGAATAAAAATAATTTGCAAAAAGCCTTCTACAAAGATTCAGGAAGTTTATTTTTGATGCTTTCGTCTCAAGGCTGCACAAGTTCCACCCTTCTATGGGTGTGTTTGGCTGTGGTTAGAGTTTGGGCAAGCTCATGGTAGAGAAAGTAGCGAAGAGGCGGGGTGCAGTGGTGGGCGTCCTGCACTGGATAACGGGACAGACCTCAAAGCTCAAAGCCTTCCCTCTGGATATTCCTCTCCCCCTACACCCGCGTGCAAGTCGTTGTAGACCTTTACTTAGGCGGTTTCTGTCACGGTCCACGCAGGTGCCCAAACCAGAAACCTGTGTCAGTAATTATTTCGTCTTTTTGAGACAGGGTCCTGCAATGCAGTTCTGATTGGCCTTTAACTCACTTTGTAGCCCAGGCTGGTCTCGAACTTGAAACGATCCTCCTGCCTCAGCCTCGAGTGCTGGGATTACAGGCGTGTGCCACCACGCCCGCCTTCGCTTGCAATTTTTCTTCCCTTCTCTTTTCCATAAAAATCCAGTGGATTCTATTTATGAAGAGCCTCGTTTTTCACGCCTCTGCAGGCTCCTCTGCCAGTGACCCGCTCCCGCCCCACGTCTTCCTTTGCCTGGGCTGCGGCGGCAGCAGCTCCCGCCCGCCCCATCCCTCAGAGGCGACACCCACGCCCTGAACGCTTCACAGCAGCCTCCCGCGCTAGGCTTACGAGGATTTATTTACCTCTTCAGTAAAGTCTCTCCAAGCGTCCATGTCCCCCCTCAGGGGGTCCCCACCCCACCTGCAGATCACTCTCTCTGGTCGCGGCCTCTGCGCTGCCTTTCTCGCCCCCCTAGATTCCTCCCCGACGTCCTTCTCGTCTTCCCGGCCGTTCACTTTCTCCCCGCCGCCCGGAGCCGGCGCCCCGACCCGCCACCTCTCCCGCGGAGCGGCGGCCCCCTCCTCCCTGCTGAAGAGCCCGCGTCCCCGTGCCCCGGGCGCCGCCGGCCGGGCGGGGCCCCCACGCGCGAGGCCGCTCCGGCCACTGCCCGGAGCGCGGGGTCCCTTCCGACGGCGGCGGCCGAGGCCGCGGGCATGCCCCAGGCGCCGGGCCGGGCGGGCGCGCCCGGGACCCGCGGCGCCCTCGCTCCCCCGCGCGGCGCCGGAAGCGCAGGGCCGGCCCCTCCCGCTCGCCCGCGCCTTATCGCGGCGCCTCGCGCCGGGTCGGGAGTCGCGGAGGACGGCTGCGGCATGGGCCGGGGGCCCCGGGGCGCGCGCCGCCCGCACCCGCTGCCCCTGCTGCTGCTGGGCCTGGCGCTCGGCGCCCACGGTGAGTGACGGCCACCCGCGGGCCCCTTCCAGGTCCCGGGACGCGGACAGCGGCCGGGCGGGCGGCGCGGCGGGGGCCGCGGAGGCGGAGCCGGGGGAGCGGAGGGCTCCCGCCACGCCCGCGCGGGCCCTCACGCTTCCGGCTCCGCCGCGGCCTCTGCGCGACATGTTCTTGACCCGAAGCAGTTTTCTTTCTACCCTGCGTCATTGTTTCACTTCGATGAAGAACTGGGTGTTCAGTATGTTAAGGAAAGCGTAAGGAAGCAACAGAATGCGTTCATCCATTCGCTGAATAGACGGCCGTCGAATAGCTTCTTCGGGCAGAACGTGAGCAGGGTGTGAGCAAGGTAGCGCCGGCGCTTGCCGGAGTTGCTTATTTGCAGGAGACAGACAAGTAACGGATCCATTTTCGGGCAGTCGCAGTAGTAGGTGTCGTTTTTTCCTCTGCAAAACACAGTGTTGATCGTTGTGGGAGTTGAATCCTTACAGAGAGGATTCGTAGGGGAGGTGGCATTCACCCACGTAAGAGGCAGAGTGACGGGCGTGCCCCGGGAAGGTGCGGGAGACCCGAAGAGGAAAAGACTACGTCCTGCTGAGGGCTGGCGTCTTGGGTGACGTGGATGACGTGACCCTTGAGCTGGACCATCAAGGCTTGGTGATATTTGGATTGGGGAAAGGCATCCTAGCGGGTAACAGAGGACAGATAGTGCTCCGCAGACGCGTGAAGGATGGGTGAGCTCCACTCGTGGAAGCATACGGAGGCAGAGAGGGGTGGGACCCGTTGCTCAGTTTGGTGTGGAAGAGATGGATGGGAAGTGGGGATAATTTCAACAGAGGCAGCCAGGGCTTGTGGATGTCTCCGTTCCTGGAGGATCAGAAGCCACTGCAGGTTTTTTTTTTTTTTTGTAGGAAGAATAATAAAAATTACGTGAAAAGACGCCTCCTCCCCTGGCCAGTTTCCTTAATAAAACTTAATGCTGATCCAGACATGGAAGAGGATTCGCGCACATGCGCAGGTTCCCATGCCTCCCCCCCGCCCCCATTCTCCCTGGTGGTGACTTAGCACCTGTGGTTGGCGCGTGTTTCTCTTGCCGGCTCGGCCTCCTGGAGTAGCCCTTTTGGGACATCCGGGTAGGCCTTCTTACTTTCTTCCCTAATTTGATCTGGTGGTATGCAAAAGGAAGCCTGTAGACACTAGAGGCCTACTTCAGGATCTGTGTGTGAAGATTGTCTCGCTGCTGAGAAAACTGTCCACTGTGGTCCTCTTGGTTTGTTAGGCTAACATAGTAGCTACCCAAGCGCATTTCCTTCTCTTTTCCCTCTCCGGTGCTGGAGAGCCATCCCAGGGCCTCTGCATACATTCTAGCATTGAGCCGTACCCCAGCCCTTGAATTTTGAAACGGAAGGCAAGGGTGCCTGGTTGCTCTCCTTTCCATGGGCAGACACCGTCTCTATTCACAACCTTGGAGAACCTGGTTTTAGGAAAGGCTGGCTGCTGACGGTGGGCAGCGTGGGCGGGGGGGCGGGGCGGCGGCTGGAGGCTTAGAGTCCTTGGAGACGGCTGTTGCAGAAGCGAGGAGGCGGAGGCGGAGGCTCGCAGTGGGAGAAGAGGGCTGCCTGTGGGTGATAAGGTCGGAGTGGCCCTGGAAGCCAGGACTTCACCGAGGTTGTTCTGGTGTAGTGGAGTGGCAGAGGAAAGGTACATTAAGATTTGGGGCCTAGATGACTTAGATCCCTGGTTCTGAGATGGGACAAACTCCTGGGCCCTTAAGCCGATACTCATTAAAAACATGACTTGTGTTTTCTTTTGAAGCAGTCAGGGACTTGAAAACTTCTGCTGCTGCAAACAGCGACTCTTCACTTGGGCCAACGGGTGCCTAGTGGGTAATTCAACTAGAACAAAGCTTGACCTTCATTCTACAGCCGTCTCTTTTATTCCCTTAAAACTTTGGGTCAGACCATGACTCAGATCTGCATGTAGGTGTGTTCATCACTTAGAAGTGT
Source organism: Dinomys branickii (assembly GCA_004027595.1). Lineage (NCBI taxonomy): Eukaryota > Metazoa > Chordata > Mammalia > Rodentia > Dinomyidae > Dinomys > Dinomys branickii. Next base: position 6,438 of record PVLD010014988.1, read on the forward strand.
CTGTCTGAAAGCTGGCGATACAGTTGATTAAACTTACATGACCTATCTCATCCCCCTTGAAGAATGAGGACACCAAGACATTTATGGGGACATTCAACTACCAATGGGTGACCAGAAATCTCCTAGTCATTTCCCTAAACCTAAGATAACCTTAGATCCCAGCAGAGACTTCACAAAACCGAGACGTCACCAAGTAGACATACTCGGGGACGAAAGGATTAAGTGATAAGGATTTATTCAGAGCGACTTTTGTAGAGCCGGAGCTGAAGTAATGATCAACCAGGACCCCTGCCCCCCCAGCTCTCCCTTTCTCCCTCAGCCCCCGTTAAAAAAGCAAAAAGCTGGCCCATGCTTGTGTTAATGGGCCAATCAGATCCTCTGAAAGAGCGGCATCCCATTCAGCTCTTCAGGTCCCACTGGACTCCTTCCATTTTTCCCTTGCTTTGTCCCTTGACCTAATAAATCTGCCTATGCCTCTCGCTGATGTGCCCTGAAATGGCCTTCTGTGGCGAGAATCCAAACCTGCGCCAGCTGTGTTGAGGTCCCCATCTCCTCTCACTGGAGCGACTGTGTTCAGGGATCCATCTTGGTGGCAGGTCAGTGGAGCGGAAGAAAGATTTGGGAGGAAGGATGGTGAGTTGTTCTGTGTGTCTGGAGTCTGCAGTGCCGCGACGGCTGTTGGACAGATGAAAACAGTCCCAAGTTAGGAGGGTGGTGTGTGCGAGCGACGCGGACCTGATGGTCATTTGAAGCCTTGCAGCTCACCAGGGTAAGAGGCCGACGGCAGGTTTTTGGGGGAGACCACGTTTAGATAGATGGTGGGTGCAAAGAGAGGAGAAAGAAGTGGCTAGAAGGCTAGGTGTGGAGGAAGCCCAGGAAGAGCCAGAGGGCTTGGGCTTGGTGCCTGGGCACGGGTACAGCCCAGGAGAGCAGTGAGTGGCAGCAACTCTGGCTACAGGGTACTCCCTTCTCTCTCTCCCTCTCAGTGGTTGGTTGATTGATTGGAATGCGGAACTGAACTCAGGACCTTGCGCTTGCCAGGTGGGCGCTGGGCCGCTGAGCTTCATCCCTGGCCCTCCCCATCCATCCATCTTACCTATCTGCCCGCCCGTCTCTTTATTTTTTTATTTATTTTCCTGGGGATTGAATCCAGGGCCCTCAGCACCAAGCTAACCCCAGTCATTTTTTATTTTGAGACAGGGTCTTGCTAAGTTGCAAAATTGCCCAGGCTGGGGCTTGGACTTGTGATCCTCCTGCCTCAGCCTCCTGGAGGACTGGGATTACAGGTGTGCGCTGCCAAACTTAGCCAGAGTACTGTTCAGAGAAGTTAGAAGGAAGAGGAGGGGTCGCCCAGATCAGTGCAAGGGGTTTTTGGGGGAGTAAAACATAAATACATTTTCGATTAGAAGGTGTTACTCAGCTGAGAGGCAGAGAGATTAAATAACAGCAATCAGTGAGGTACCTCGTGGAACCCTCGTAAAGCTGGCCAATAAATAGGAGAAGTTGATCTCTAGGAAGGATAAGAAGGAGGAGCCAGTGTTTGCTTCCTCCCCAGCCATCTGCTTTGTTAATGTTCATATTTCAAAACTGGCCTGTTGCTGTTGCTTCTGGGAAGCCCGCTGCAGCTCTGCACTTCTCTCTGTAGCACCGCGGACCCTGCCGGCACGTCTGCAGTACACTGACACTGTATTGCAAGGCTGTTGTTTATTTTTATTTATTTTTTTTCTTTGGCGGTACTGGGGATTGAACTCAGGACCCTGCGCCTGCTAGGCAGGTGCTTATTCCACTGAGCTATATCCCCAGCCCCTATTTTTATTTATTTTAAAATTGTTTTGGTTTTTCAAGACAGGGTCTTGCTACATAGTCCAGCTTGGCCTTGAACTCCCTAGGTGGCACAGGCTGACCTCAGACTCACCATCCTCCCGTCTCAGCCTTCTGTGGTTTTTTTTGGTACTAGGAATCAAATTCAGGACCTTGCGCTTGCCAGGCTTGCTGTGCCGCTGAGCTATGTCTCCGGCCCCCTCCTGTTTGTTAGAGCTCCTTATGGGGAGGAGTTGTTGCTTGAATTAAGCATGTGGTGTGGAAATAAAGATCACCCAAATGAGAACAAGGGAAAGGTATTTATTCAGAGCTGGGCATCCATCGCAAGAGAGTCAGCCACCATCACTGGCACTGGCAGAGACTCAAAGGCAGGCGGGGGTGGGGGGGGAGCAGGCTTTCTAGAATATTCAAAACAGGGCTTCGGGTGTGTCCAGATGGCAGAAGTTCCCTTCCACACGCGTCCTGTGCCTTGGAGGGGAGCTCATGTTCCTTTCTCTGCTTGATCCTAACTTGGAAGTGAGGGGAAAATCAGGGAAGCTGGCCATTAAGTCCTGACCAGTTGGGGCTGATTGCTTCAGAGTCTGTGGTTCACTTTCCTGGTCTGAGGGCTGCAGATTGTGGGTCAGAGTTCTATTTTTATATATGGCTTGGCCAACGACCGTTGGTACATTCAGTCCCTTCCTGGTGGTAATGTGTGCCGAGTTACTTAATTGGTATGGAAGATGTTTCTTTGGCAAGGGATGTGGGGGGTGGTATGAGTCCACTGAGTGTGAGGAGAGTGTTTGAGGCATAATTGGTGGAGTGGAGGGTGTTGGCGGGTGGGGCGCCAGGCCCCAGGGGGATCCAGAGGTTAGGACCTGGTGAGGAGGGGTGGAACCAGTCAGTCCTGTTTCTTCACTTTCTCTGGCTTTGCTGAGCTGGGAGAGGGACTTGTTGGCTCAGGCCTGGTTAGGGTTCCGAGGTGGAGGGAGTTGGGGAGTTGTCCCTGCTGTGTGAGCACACCTGACTTCCCTCACCTTGAGCTTGGAAGGCTTGGCCTTCACTCCTGTCTTCCTGAATCCCGGCAGCTGATCCGGTCAGGGTGAGGAGAAGAGAAGGGAGAAAGGGACAGAGTGGATGGTCCTGGAGTTGCTTAAAGTCAGGGAGCAAGGTTAGAATCCGAGAAGGTCTCCTTTGGCCTGTCTTCCACCTGCGGGGACCTGGCCCTGGGCACGTCCTCATCTTTCCGCCGCAATCCTGGACCGAGCCCTTTGGTGTCTGCCGCTCACAGTAGCAAGCTGTCCCTCTGGCCTCAGCCCTGTGGAGAGGGGAATAAGCTGAGCTGCAGGGATGAAAAAGGGGCGCGTAGCCCCGAGTACACAGAAATGGTCAGCAGTGAGGCAGCATGGGAGAGGAACCAGGGCATGCGGAGTGGGGGACAGCCCTGCAGCAGCCTAGGGTGGGGCCTAAATTAATGGCTGTTTAGCTCAAGACATAGCCCAGAGGTTGGGTGCCCTGTGTGGGCTGGTTTCTGGTCTGGAGGCCAGCTGTGGGGCCTATGGCAGGTTGATCTTGGTCAAATAGTACGGTGACTGGAAAAGGGCGAAAGGAGGCTGGCGTCCTGGAAGCCACAGGCCACAAGCAGAAGTTAAGGGCGCTGAGAGGGCGGCCTCAGCCCTGGGTCTGGCAGGGTTGTGGGGAATGGATGATGGTTTGAAGGCCCTGCAGGGCTGATTAGAGACTGTTTCCCTGTCTGTCTCTCTCCCTGTCTCTTTGTCTCTCTCTCTCTCTCTGTCTTGCTCTGATTGGGGGGGGTGGGGGTCTTTTTGAGCCAGGGTCTCACTATGCAGTTCCTGCTGGCCTCGAGCTCACTTTGTAGCCCAGGCTGGTCTCGAAATCATCACAATCCTCCTGCCTCAGCCTCTCGAGTGCTAGGATCACAGGCATGAGCCACCATGCCCAGCCCTCTCTGTGATTTTGGACAGAAGAGAATATGAGGTTTCTTAAATCCTTCCATTTCTACAATTTGATTCAGTATCTAAAGAACATAATGCTATGGGGTATTGGGAATGCTTTTTCTTCTTGAGTTTTGGGCCCCCTTGGCTTTTCCTGGAGATTACTTCACCTGTCTCCAAACACCTTCATCAGCTTGAGGGACCAAAACGCAGGCAGGTTGTGCAGTGGGTTCATGTGGTCCCACTGTGGACGGCTGGGGAGTAGGTGAGAGCAGGTTTAGGTTTAAGTGCTGCATCGTGTTTTTAAAGGCAGTCGTTCCCGTGACTGTGGACGGCATCTCCTCTCACTGCCGAAGTCCAGCAGCTCTTACGGCAGAAGCGTGTTTGAAGTAGTTGCTCCTATTAAAGTAGAGTGAAGGTCACTTGTGGGGCTGCCAGCCCGCAACCTGCCGGAGTTGCGGGTTTTCTCTGGTGCTATGGGGAGGGGAGGGAGGTGAACAGGGCGGAAGGGATGCAGCTGAACTTGTCCCTCTTGAGTCAGATATTCCCCAGAAGGCTGGGAGGATGCGGGAGGGCAGGGATTGATTTTGTAAACTCAGGAATTGTGGTTTCTAGACTCTCCACCCATGAACAGATAGGCATCTGTCCGCATAGACATCCTGTTTTGGATTTCTGTGTCAGGCATTTCACTGCGTTCTCTTGCTGTCCCTGGGAATTGGTCAGATGGCTATCAGTGTTAGCACCTTCTCAACAAAGAGCTGCGGTTGTTGTAGCCAGGGTGCAATGCACTCTAATTGCTTTGCACACACTCCATTTATTCTCTAAACCTCATAGAAACCATGGGAAGTAGGTTTGATATTATACCCATTTTACAGATTTGTAGGAAACGGAGCCACAGAGATTGTCCAGGGTTACACAGCTAGTGCAGTAAGTGGCAGTGCTGGGATTATAACCCACATTCTCCCAATCACTGTGCCAAATACTGGACCCTGGCTTGCATGACTGTTTCTAACAACTGTAGCAAAATCTATGGGAATAGATATAAACATTCATAGAAATTATCTCACATTTGCATAGTGCTTTAGAGTTCATCAAGCATTTCTACTTTTCTTTCTTGTAGTACTGAGTATTGAACCCAGGGCCTTCACACTGAGCTGCACCTCCAGCCAGTTTTTTAAATTATATTTTGAGACAGCATCTCACCAAGTTGTCCTGGCTGTGCTCGAACTGGTGATGCTCCTGCCTCAGCCTGCCAGAGTGCTGGGATTACAGGCCTGTGCTGCTGCACCTGGTTGCCATTTCTATTTCTGACAACATGATCTCCATCCCTTGGATTAAAACTGGAGCACTGACAGTTTCACTTGCCCGAGATTGCATATCCAGGGATGAAGAGAGACTTCCAGTCTGGTCCAGACACCAAAACCGGTCTCACCCTTTCACTGTTGGATGTGGCTTTGGATTGGCTGTCGCAGGTGGGGACCTGGGGTGGCAGCCCTAGCTAGAGGGTGCAGTACTAGTGTCCAAGTATATTGGGCTTTTCTGCCACATAGATTTTGGAATCTCTGGCTCTCCCTGGAGCGTTACCTCTGGAGAAGTTCCTCAGTTACTGCCTCGCTGCTGCTGGGCACTGAGTCTGCAGACAACAGAGCTAAAGGCATCTTTGACCCGGAAGTGAAGCTACTTCCTGGGGCCACTCCCCAACAGGCACAGGCACAGGGACCCCGTGGTCGCCGTGGAGAATTCCCTTCCCTCCGGTTACTCTCTGGGCCACCTTGGTCCCTTAGCTCTGCTTCTCGTCAGGAGGCTCAGTCTGGCCTTCTCTTCCTCCCAGGATTCTGGCCCATGTCCTTGAGGATGAGTCGGACTTGCAGGGCTGCGCATGGTGTGCTCCTGCTGGGCTCTTCTTAGACATGCAGAGCCTCAGGCTGTGCCCGTAGCAAACGGATCAGAGGCTGTGTGAATTGTGCTATGAGAAGCTCTCCTGGAAGGTGACCAGCCGTCTCGGCTTGCCCTGAATTGGGGGTTTCCTGGAATGAGTCAGTCATTTTACCTCCAGGTAGATTCTTAAAACTGAGCTAGAGGCTACTGTGTGAGGGGCTCTGATGTGTGATCAGAAGCTGTCCCCACGCCTGGCTGTGGGTGGGTTGTGCTTCTTCTTTCCTTAGGGTCAGCTTTTGTGTCACGGAGGCCATTGGTTTCTTTCAAGCCCTAGAACTCAGAGAGCTGCTCTATGAACTTGCAAACTCGGCTCATCTAAATAATAAGTTAAGTAATAAGCTAAATAACTCCTAAATAATAAGCTTCAATGAAGGCCCCACCCCATCCACTTTCTCTTTCCTAGGTGGCCCCGGGAAGACCGAGGTTGCCTGGTCTTTTCAACTGGTTTTCAGGACAGACATTTATGGGGTCTAATTGTACTCTATTCTAGGTACAGTTGTCAGGGTTCTGACTAAATTATTGTTACTGTTTTCCCAGTCCAGGGGATTGAAGCCAGGGCCTTTGGATTGAGCTATAGCCCCAACCCTTTTTAAAACTCTTGAGACAAAGTCTTGCTAAGTTGCCAAGCTGAGTTCAAACCTGCCACCCTTATGCCTCGGCCTCTCAGGGCGCTGGGGTTACGTACATACAAGCACCACTATGTCAGGTTTAAGTTTTTATTTTTTCTTTTAAAGAGAGGGAAAAAAAACCAAGTAAAAATGGTAGAGAATTTCAAAACAAGATGATAGAAAATTGACAATGGTTGTTCTATTGCGTATTGTTCTCTTCAAAGGAGTTGCTCAGAGGACCAGATGCAGGTGTGCAAAAGTGATCACACCAGGGGAGTGCTAACTGGCCCTTTCAATGAACTAATAGACAGTTGTCCCAGTTAAGTTACTCCTGACGCGCATCATTGAAACAGGGAGTTCCAGGACAAAGTGTCAGAACCTTAGGGAAAGGGACCTGGGGGCCATGCAACCCCTGCTCCTCAAAACGTGGTCCTCGCATGAGCTTGGTGGAGACACGCAGAGCGTGGGGCCACATTCCAGACCTACTGAGTCAGAGCCTGTGCTACCACAAGATTAAAATCCTGGGGGGATCTGAGTGCACTTTGGGTTTGAGGAGCCCCAAGGCCCGTGAGACCCAGAACAGTTAAGTGATTTATTGAAGGTCACACAACGAATTAGACTCAGATTTAGGATCCAGTTGTAACTTTCAGGTTCAGAGCTTTATCCCATACGGCATGGCTGCTTCCTGCAAGGCCATAGGTTATTTGTCTGGGTCTATTTATTGAAGGAACTTAACCTTAATTGAATTCCTTTTAAAATAGTTTATATTCTTCATTCGTTCAGACTGGACTTCATTTGTCTGAGTGAGTCATACCTCCTTGCTGCTTAATTTTTGTATGTTTATTAGATTTACTCAACAGTTACATGAAGTAGTCATTTTCCATCTGATATAAGTTTCTGAATCTTTATAAAGATAAGTATTCCCTAAGAAAAAAGCCAGGAAAAAAAAAAAAAAGAAAGAAAAAGAAATAAGCCAGGTGTAGTGCTACAGGCCTATAATCCCAGCCACTCAGGAAGCTGAGGCAGGAGGACCAAAGTTTGAGGCCAAGCCTGTACAACTGAGCAACAGCAACTCTCAAAAGTTTGTCAGCAGAGGAATGGAGCGGCTGAGGCAGGAGGATTACGGTGAGTTCGAGGACAGCCTGAACTACACAGTGAAACTCTGTCTGAAAAAAACCCCAAAAACCAAACAAAAAGATGAATGGATAAACCAAATTGTGCATTCACGTGAGTTTGGTGTATTCGACTGAGGTTTATATATTTGTTAAACCTCATTGAACTGTACACTGCAATCTGGGGGCTTTTAATTCTGTATGTATTATCTCAATAAAGTTGATCTTAAAAAATGTAATTTTCTATATCTTTAAAAAAATTTTTCTGATAGAACTTTGCTATTTTGAAAAGTATAAAGGAGACCATGGACTGCGTTCACAAGGTTTTGCAGCCGTTACCACCATCCACCCCCCGCAACATTGTCATCACCCCAGATTTAATCTCTGTACCCAATATTTAACCACAGAGCTTTTAATTTTCTGTTTATTTTTTCACTACTGGGGTTGAATCCAAGGTCTCTCAATCTCGGAGGTCTATTCCCAGCTCTCTTTTTATTTTTATTTTGAGACAGGGTCTTGCTAAGTTGCTCAGGTTGTCTTTGAACTTGATGATGGTTCTGCTTCAGCCTCCCACATAGCGGAGATTACAGGCACTTGCCACCCTGCGCAGTGGGACAAAGCTTTTTAATAGGATTGCATTGTCTCTGCATAAATATTGGGGAGAATATGTGTCATTAGGTGATTGGTCATAGCTGGAGTTCTGTGTATTAGTTTGTTTTCAGTTGCTGTTACAAAATGCCTGAGTTCTGGGAACTTCATAAAGAAAAGAGATTTATTTAGCTCGTAGTTTTGCAGGCTGAAAGTCTTAAGATGGAGTGGCCTCAGCGGCCTGGCCTCTTGTGAGGGCCTAGAGGTGGGCAGAATCAAGAGGTAAGCACTGTGACAGGGGAGATAACGTGGCAGAGACAGGAAACCGCAGAGCCATGTTTGGCTTGTTTTGCTCGTTTATAATTCCTGTTTCCATGGGAACTGACTGGGTCTCATGAGAACTACTTAATCCCTTCCAAAGGTGATGCCCAGAATGACCCAATCACCTCCTCTAGGCGCACTCTCTCTTTGCCTGTCTTTTGTCTCTGTCTCTCTCTTGAGATAGGGTCCCACTACGTAGCCCAAGCTGGCCTTGAGCTCACAGCAGTCCTCCTGCCTCAGCCTTCTGAGTTCTGGGGTTAAAGGGATGCACTACATCCAGCTCTCTTTTATTTATTTATTTTGAGACGGTCTTGCTGTGTAGTTCGGGCTGGCCTTGAACTCATGATCTTCCTGAAAGAGTCCCCAGAGTGCTGTGATCACAGGTGTGCATTACTGTGCCCGAAGGCTCCGTATCCTAAAGGGTCTCTCATCTGGTGGGGTGAAAAGCTGTTTATCACATTTATGAGCCACTGTGTGTTAGAATGTGTTAAGCAGGGTGTGGTGGTACGTGCCTGTAACGCCAGCACTCTGGGGGGCTGAGGCAGGAGGGTTGCAAGTTGCAGCCTCACCTACACAACTTAGGAAGATCCTATCTCAAAATAAAAAATAAAAAAAGGTTTGGGGATGTAACTTAATGCAGAGTCTCTGGGTTTGTTCCCCAGTACCATGTACACAGATATGCGTACACACATAACGTGCACACGTGGGATGGGGCTTAGTACTCCCTGGGTTCAATCCACAGTACCAAAACATTTAAAAAGTGTTAACATGGTGAAATATACTTACCTCACACAACGGACATTATAGTGTGGAGGCGCACCCTTCCTCCCATCTGCCTGAGCACCCCTCGCCTGGAGGCTCTGATTCATTTTTAGCAGACTGTGTCAGGCAGGGGATCCGGGCGCCAGACTCCTCCTTGTTGGTGTGTCAGCCGGGCAGGGAGTGCGCTCGGAGACAGCACAGGCTTGGCCTTCAGGAGGCCCCAGGCTCCTCTCAGCTCCTCAGACAGCAGCTGCCCCTAGCTGCCTGTTTTTCTTCTTTTCTAAAATCTAAAAACACAGCAAACTCACATTTTCTGCAGTACATGAGTTGTTTTTGTACCTAGGATTAAACATTTCAGTTTTGATAGCCTCTTTTGTCCCAAGGGTGTTCTGAACTTTTCAAGTGGGTTTCTCTCTTCATTTACCTTCCTTCCCTCTGTCCACCCCCCCTTCCTTTTTCCTCTCTCCTGTCTTCTCTCTTCTCTTTCCGTCCCTTTCCTTTTCCTTCCCTTTCTTTTCCTCTCCTTTCTTCTGAGCCAGAGTTTCACTAGGTACCCCAGGAGGTCTTTTTTTTGGTGTTTTTTGAGACAGGGTCTATGCAGTTTAGACTGGCCTTGAGCTCAGTAGCCCAGGCTGGTCTCCAACTCATAGCAATCCTCCTGCCTCAGCCTCCAGGGTGCTGGGATTACAGGTGTGCACACCACGCCCCACCACCAGGGGAGCTCTAAACCCATTATGTAGCCTAAACCGATTGGACTCAAACTCATGATCCTCCTTATTGGGAGCCGCTGAAGCTGGAAAATAGTTACACAAGCAGGATGAAGCTAGCCTGACAACACAGGAACTCCTCGGAGTAAACAAGCCATTGTAACATTGTTAACTGGCTGCTGGGCAGCAAGGGAGAAATTAACCAACTTCTCTGGAGGCTATAAATAAACGCTCTACTGTTTTGGTGCAGTCCTGTTGCTCATCAGGCAAGAGGTAATTCCAGCTGGCCCTGGCTATCTCGGCTTTATTTTCTAAATCCTGTCCCAGATTTCTCCCCCGGGGACCACTGAGAGACCACCAACTCCTGCATCTCCTGCCTCAGCCTCCTGAGTGTTGAGATTACAGGCGAGAGTCACCATGATTTATTGAAAGTAGGTTTCTTTTGAGGATACTAGACTTACATTTTGCTTTGTAGTCATATTACATGATTACATGGTGGCCAGATGATACAGCTTCTAACATTTTTACTGGTTTGAAGTTTGTTGTCTTTTTATGGTTGCGTATTTATAAATCTCCCGTCTCGGTTGGTTTCGTGCCTGGAGCAGCCCAAGGGCAAGGCTGTATAATCCTGGTAGTAAACCAGGCTGAGCCCACGCAGAATGTTCTCTTTATTAGGCTGGTCCTGGAGTCTGGAACATGAAATCCCACATAGCCTGGGGTTATTCTTGTTTGGTCTTAGGCCGTATATTGCCATCTGGTAAATTTGGATGTTTTAGGAGTTTTAGCCTCAAACATTTCTGCTGTTTATCTAAATAATTGGGATCTGGCCTTCCTGCTGGGACTTGGCCATTATCTCTCCCTCAATCATTTTTACCCAAAAAGGAAAGTGTACAGAAGACTGGGCAGGTCTGATTTTCTCCCTCCGTTTGCTTTGTGAATTGAAGTGCATTGGATTTCAGTTGGTAAATACAGTCTCTGTACTGTGCCTAATACCACATGGGCTCATGTCCCAGTCCCTGTCTCAGGCGGCGCATTGAGAACACCAGGCTGGGAGTGAGAAGTTACCACAACTGGTGTAGCAATGGGCGAGGGTTAGAGGTTCGCAGAATGGAGGGAAGGGAGCTGGGCATGGTGCTGTACACCTGTGATCCCAGCGCTCTGGGAGGCAGAGGCAGGAGGATCACAAATTCAAGCTTAGCCTGGGCAAGTCAGCGACTTAGGAAAATCCTGTCTCAGAATACATGGTTTAATTTGTGCACGTGTGCACTTCATGATTACATTCCTCGTAGAGAATTGGTCTGCGTACAGAACGCATCCTAATTCCTTTTACTTCCCTCCTCTCCTGTCCCCTTCCCTCCGTCTCTACTTACCCTTCCGGTCTACAGAAGACTGAGCTCTAAGAACATTTCTGTGGCTCAGTGTGAAGGCCTGGCCCTGGTTCCGGCGTCTGGGGGGAGTGGAGGAAAGGGGACGGATACGGACAGAGAGACACATCCCGGCCCACTCTTAGAGCAGCAGCCTGTGCTAGCCAGGCTGGGCGGGGGGCGTAGGCCTTCCGGTGCAGGGAGCAGGGAAGGGATAGATGGCGTGCGAGCAGAGCGTCCAGGGCTCCTCTGTCTGGAGGGTGCCTTTGAGGCTGGGCCGTGGGAACAGTGAAGCTGGCCGAGTTAGTCAGGAGTAAGGATGGTAAGAGGAATCTGTTGAAGTTTTCTTTTTGAGACGGCCTTGCTCTGCAGTTCAGGCTGGCCTTGAACTTGCCATGTAACTTAAGCTGGCCTTGACCTCCTAGTGATCCTCCTGCCTCAGCTTCCCGAGTGCCGGATTCCAGGGGTACATCATCCCACCCGGCTCCAATGAAGGTTCTTAGGGGTGAGCTTAGATCTGTCCTGTTTTATTTTGGTGTTTAAATTTGGCTTTCCATCATAAATGTCTACTAATGAAATGTAGCTTACTTTGGACATCCCTGTTTCTGAAATCTGCAACTCCTGACTTAGGTTTAGATGTCTGTGCCACTTGCCACGAGCATGCCACGTGCCAGCAGCGAGACGGCAGGAAGGTCTGCATGTGCAACTACGGCTTCGTGGGCAACGGGAGGACCCAGTGTCTCGGTGAGTCGTGAACGTGGGTGACGCCCAATCCAAAAATCATGCTTCTCTCGTGTTAAATACTTGACGTCCTGGGGTGGGAAGACACGGGGTTATTTTGTTAACGTGTTTTGTATTACAGAAAGCTTTGTCGCTTACGAGAAGTCTTTGGTTTCGTGTTTGAATGGATCCTTTTTCTGCATTTCCAAGGCAGTCTCTCTCTTGTGAGAGGTCACTGAACTTAAATCTCTTGACCCTGGCTCTTCTAACACAAATTCAAAATCTATTTTAAATCTTGAGTTTAACTTAGCAACTCGACTGATTATTGTATTTCTTCATTTCTTTGGTTATTTTGATATAAAGCTATTTATATTAATACCATGAAGGAAAACAGGCCATAATTTCCTATTGGACCTTTTTTTTTCTGAGACTGCCTCTCATTATGTAGCCGGAGCTGGCCACAGAGTCGTGCTCCTTCTCCTCCCCAGCCTCCTGCGTGCTAAGGTTATGCTCGTGAGCTACTCTATGTCCTATTCACCTTTTTGGTTAGTTGATAAAATACTGAACTTGCTTTGGGTCTTATGTCTACCAGAATCTCTATCCTGAATATTTTGTAGTTGTAACCCTTTGGAAACTTAAATGAAAGGAATATAGAGATCTTTAGGCTAGAGGCATTTGAAATTATGTTTCCCTCATAGTGTCCATGCCGTGACAATCAGATAATATCCGGATTAAAGCCTATTCAGAGACAGAGAGAGATTCACAATAGTAAACTGTTACAGTCATCTCCCAGTTTCCTCCCAGCAACCTTGTTATGTGCTACAAGAAAAACGATAGTTTTTTTCTTGTGTTTGTGGGTAGACAATGTATAACCTTGTGAAATCAGTGTGTGGCTTTCTTTTCTCTCTAAAGAAAGAGAACAATTCAATCCTGCATTCAAGAAGTTGCATTCCAAAAGCTGGACATGGTGGTGTGCACCTGTAATTGCAGCTACTCAGGAGGCCAATGCAGGAGAATCACTTGAGCCCAGGAGTCTGAGCCTCCCAGCCACCGGCTTTTCCGGCAGGGTTTATCCTGCAGCCTGAGTTGTATCTTTGACCCTCGCTCTTCAGGATTCTACCCCGAAGTGTGGCTGCTCTGCCTCTGAGCTTCCTGAGGGAGTCTGTCCTCCCCCTGCTCTCTTCCTTTGTGCTCAGGCCTCTTCCCCAAATGAATTTCTGCCCTCATGGAGGGCAGTTGTGCTCTTGATTGCTCTTTCACTTTTAAGTAATAATCACTCCTCCTCCTGGAGGCGGGGCTTCATTAAGTGATGTGGTTCCCTCCCGAACTCCCCCAGCACTTCCCTGCTGAGAGAGAGCTGCAGCTTCTGGCTGAGGGCACCTGGAACAAAGGTGCCCTAACATGGTCCTAAGCCATGGGGCTGGAGGAGTCCGGAATCCTCCACAAACCCAAACGTCCCTTCCAGTGCAGTCCATGGGAAAACGCAGCTCAGAAGCAATGGTAGAGGACAGGGAGAGTCTGTCTTGTGCCCAGCTGGACCCGTGTCTAAAAGCATCATATAGTGTTCTGTCCTGTGGGCCATGTACGTTGTCATTTACCATGGCTTGAGAGTTCTGCTTCTCAGGTATTTTTTTTTACTCTAGACTGTGAATTGTGTTTTAGGTTCAGTTAAATTTTATTTTATTTTTTTTGGTACCGGGAATCAAACTCCGGACCTTGCACTTGCCAGGCAGGCACTTGTACCGCTGAGCTATATCCCTGGTCAGTTAAATTTTAAAAAGATGATATATATGGAAAATAAAAACTACCTGGGTTTTAGGGGAGGTTTTTTTTTTTTTCATTTGTTTGTTTTCTGTTTTATTTGAGACAGAGTCTTGCTATGTAGTTCAGCTGTCTTGAACTCACTTTGTAGCCCAGGCTGACCTCAAACTCGAAGCAATCATCCTGCCTCAGCCTCCGGCTGCTGGGATTATAGGCATGCACCACCATACCCGACTTTTGGGGAGGTATTTTTGAATTAGCAAGAATTGAGTACAGTTGTGAGAGGCTATTAAACCGATGTGAGATAGCCAACAGTGAAATAAAACAATGAATTACAAGCCCCACTGCCATGAACAAAACTAAGTTCGTAAATTGATTCCTTCCTCGTAGTGAGAAGGAAAGAAAACCTAGCCTTAAAAGGAAGCGTAAGGCTGGGCATGGTGGCATATGCCTGTAATCTCAGCGCTTGAGAGGCTGAGGCTGGAGGATCACCATGAGTTCAAGGCCAGTTTGGACTACATAGTGAGACCCTGTCTCAAAAACAAGACCACAAAACAAAACAAAAATAAACAAATAAAAGGAAGTGGAAGAAATTGGTCTCAGGAGTTTCTGCTGACTTTAGAGGATAGGGCAGAGTTGGTAGTTTACGGCCCATGAGCCACCTTTACCCTCTGCCTGTTTTCTGTCAATAGAATTATATTTACACTGCTCCTTAGTTTTATCTATTCTTATGACTGTGTTTGCGGTGCCCAAGCAGGGGTCAGTAGTTGCGACAGAGACAGGGAGAGAAAGTTTGCTGATTCCTGGGTGAAAGCATGGAGGAGGAAGGGAGGTTTACTCTCATGTGACTCTTAGCATTTCCAATTGTTTAAAGAAAAACGCTCGGGGCGGGCCTTTGTGCTGAAGCCTGTGCTCACAGGGGGACTGACACCACTCACCGGGGGCCCCTTGTTCCATTAGCCGCAGGCACTTCTGCCGCCCTGGCCCTCGGAGCCCTGCTCCCCAGTGAGGCGGAGGCTCACTCCGCTGTTCCCTGGAGAGCAGAAGTGATACATTTTTAGCCTAGTCACTGGGTGGAGCAGCCTCCTCCGCCTTTCATGAACAATCCAGAGAATAGTTATGCTGGCAAAAGGGGATACAGCTGCGTTTGCATCCCTAGGCCTCTCTTGTAAATTTTTAATGTAAAGTTAGGTATTATTATTATTACTAGTACTGTTTGGTGCTGGGGATCGAACTCAGGGCCCTGTGGATGCTCATGTTCTACCACTGAGTGACATCTCCAGATGTTACTATTACTGAAACGTGGGAAAGCTCACAATCTCCATCTCCCCGTCTTCAAATAGGATGCATTGCTGGATTAGGATGTGATGTTTCGCTGGTGGTTTTGCGTATGCCTGATGCATAACTATGACAGCCTCGTGTCTTCTAGTATAAGAAATACAGTGAAAGGAAAAGAGGCCAGGGAGATGAATCAGTAAGCCATTTGCACAGAATTCCTATCCCCAAGTCCTCGGCACAGGAGAACAGTCTGGGGTGCGGGACACGGTGCACAGAGATAAACCTTTCTGTGTGTTGTTTCCACCCATCAACAGATAAAAATGAGTGCCAGTTTGGAGCCACCGTGGTCTGTGGGCACCACACGTCCTGCCACAACACCTTTGGAGGCTTCTACTGTGTCTGCCTTGAAGGCTATCGAGCTACAAACAACAACAAGACGTTCATTCCCAATGACGGCACCTTCTGCACAGGTACCCCAAAGGGAGCTGCGTCCATGGCCACCTGGGAATAGTGGGACAGTATCTGGGCTGTGGAGGTGAAGAGGACAGGGCTATGAAAGGGTCTGACCAGGGAAAGACTCTCCTTTAAAAATAACAGTGCACACCTGTAATTCCAGTACTCTGGGAGGCGGAGGCAGGAGCATCACAAATTTCAGTGCAGCCTAGGTGACTTAAGTGACTCACCAAGACCCTGTTTCTAGATGAAAAACAGCTGGGGCTGTAGCTCTGTGGAAAGGCCTTCAGTTCAATCTCTAGTACTGTAAAAATAAAACCAAAACTACGAAGGATTTTGGATATAGACTTTTTAGTCAGTGATAAGGAATTAATGTGAATTTTATTAGGTAGATGTCTTAGTTATTTTTCTCACTGCTGAGAGAAAATACCAGACACCCAGAGCAAAAGGAGGAGAGGGTTATTCAGCTCACAGCTTACAGAGGTGTCAGTCCATAATTGGCTGGGTGCAAGGCAGGATCGCACGGCAGAGGAGAAACAGTTTGTGGTGGGCAGAAGGCAGCAAAGAAACAAGGGACGGCCACAGCGCCTCCTACTCCTCGTGTCTTACCCAGGCTGCTTAGGATGGGGAGCACCCATGGTGCTCTCGGTCCTGGCACTGCACCATGAATCAATCCCAGCATCACACACTCCAGATCCAGCTGCCTCTGAAAAAGCCCCACCTGTGACTGCCTGAAGCGTTGGGGGAACATCTAGGCACAAACCATGGCAATAGAATAATTGTACTGTGGTATATAGGAAAATAATCTTACTTTGGGAGGTGCATGCTGAAGTGTCCAGGGGTGTTATGAATAATCTAGTGTTATGATATCTGGACAATACTTTAAATGAACAAATTTTTGATGGCGGGGTGGGAGTGGTGTATGGGAGTGGCCATAGTGTTATTTTTCTGATTCTGTTGTACAAATGAGGAGAAGCTCTCCAGAGACAGTGTGCCAGCTGCAAGTTCCTGTAACCTTAACACCATGGAGAGTTTTGAGACCCCAGGAGGTTTGAAGGTCAGATTTCTGGGATATGTTGATTGGAATGTAAAGGGGGGAAACCAGTCTAATTTTCAGTGGCTTTTCTATTATCTGGGCTAAATTTGTAGCATACCTTCAACTTTTTTTTTTTTTTTTTGGTACTGAAGATTGAACCCAGGACATTGGCAGAAAGCTATGTTCCTATATGTTCCTAGCACTTTCTAAATTTTTTTATTTTGAGACAGTCTCACTGAGTTGCCCCAGCTAGGCTCAAACTGTAGATCCTCTTGCCTCAGCCTCCCAGAGTGCTGGGATTGCAGGTGGAGTAAGGCCTAGTAGCTCTTTAGATTTCTCAGAAAATGCTTGTAAACAGTCATGAAGAAGAGAGGCAGGAAAATACTTCTAGCTTTAAGATGGTTTGGATAGACTTCCTGATTGCTGAAAAGCTTTGAGGCAAGAGGAGTGCAAATTCAATTTCAACCTGGGCAAATTAGTGAGACCTTATCTGAAAATAAAAAATAAAAGAATGTTGGGGATGCAGCTCAGAGGGCCCTGAATTCAGTTTTTAATAACACACATACACACACACACACAGAGACACATGCATATACACACACAGAGATGCATATGTACACACAGACACATGCATGTAAAGCTTTGTGACTTTTTCTTCTGAGACAGGGTCTTGCTCTGTGTTTTAGTCTGGGCTTGAACTCACTGTGTAGCGCAGGCTTGTCTCAAACTCTCAGTAGTTTTCTTCTCAGTCACCTGGGTGCTGGGCTTACAGGCGTGCGTCACAGGGCCTGGCTAAGCTTTGTCATGTTTAAAGGTTTTCTTGGAAAGGAAAGGGAGAGAAGAATGTGTTGCCTCTTCCTACTGCCAGGAACCACTGTTCCTGAGGCTGCGTTTCATTCTCCCTCTCGACCTGTGCCAAGATGAAATTTCCCAGGGGACACAGTTGGTTCATTCTTGGCATGAGGGAGTAGCACTCTCAAGGAAGACGTGATACTCTCTTGTTTTAGGTGGCAAACTGACGGCTGCGTGGCTGAGGAGGTGCAATACATTAAATTAAGTATGTTAAAAAGATGCAAATTAAAAAACAAAAAAAACCTTACAAGATGGTGATTTGGTGTCCTGCTTATTCACACCTCTTACCTGCCAGGCTGTGCCTGTGGGAGGTGACGGGCAGACAGCTGAGTCAGTGGACCTCCGTGTTAGTCACAGGAAATCAAAGGTGTTTATTCTCGTACCTGAAACTGTTCTCGAGACTGTGCGAGTTTGACAGGAAAATGTTTTATAGCTGTATATTTATCAGTACAGTTCCAAGGCGTGCATTCCGCTTGTCAAAGTTAGGAGGAAGGAAAAGGAGGAGGAGAAAGGCAGAAAGGACAAGGCGAAGAAATCCGTGCAAGGGACAGACAGGCACCAGGAGAGCCCGCGCCGGTCTTCCTGGGACAAAGTGCTGCTCCAGTCCTGCTGCTGCTCTACTTCTTGATACGTAGTGATTGCCTCCTTGAAAAACATTGAGACAGCTGGGTATGGTGGTGCACACCTGTAACCCCAGCACTTGGGAGGCTGAGGCAGGAGGAGAGCTGTGATAGCCTTGGCTACATAGTAAGTTCGGGGCTAGCCTGAACTACGTAATGAGACCCTGTTTCAAAAAACAAAACAACAGCAAAAAATGGAGACAAATTGCCTAGCCCCTTGTATTCACATCGGGGGTCATTTTTTTTTTGAGAACAGAGTCTCATTATGCAGTTTAGGCTGGTTTGAACTATAGCCCAAGCTACCCTTGAACTTGTGGTAATTCTCCTGCCTCAGCCTCCTGAGTGCTGTGATTACAGGTGTGCACCACACTTCAGTGGTTTTTAGTGTATTCATTAAATGTGCTACTATTATTGCTACCTCATTTTAGAACATTTCCATCACCCCCAAAACTAAGTCCTGTGTTCTTAGCGTCGATTCCCATGACCTCTCCCTCTGGTCTCCAATTAGAACTGTAAGAACTGGTGGAAAACTCTTCCTGCCAGTGGTGTGTTTCTCTCTATATCAGAGTTTCAGAGAAACATCGGTGAGCTGGGTCAGAGCTCAGCAGGTTTTGGACTGTCAGCCATTATCCAGGAGCTGCGAAGCCTGGTTCCTACATTCAGAGAAACATCGGTGGGCTGGGTCAGAGCTCAGCGGGTTTTGGACTGTCAGCCATTATCCAGGAGCTGCGAGGCCTGGTTCCTACATGCTAAAGAGTCCTGAATCCAGGTGTGTGTTGTGGGAAGTACGATCTAAAAATACAGTGACTATTTAAAATTTTAAAAAATTATCACAGCAAAGGACTGTTACAGTTTGTGTGTGGACGTCCCCCGCAAAGCCTCATGCAGTCATGGGGCCGGCTTCTAGAGTTTATGACTGATCCACGATCCAGGGCTGGGATTGTGGGTGTGAGTGCTGCACCCGCCCCAGGGTGGACAGTCTGCATACAGTGTAAGGGAGGGAAAGAGGCTCTTTGCTGCCCGTCCTGCCTTTGCTGTCTTCCACCTCCATGAACAGTTGCCCTCTGCCGTGTACCACCCCGCCTTGGAACGAGCTGAGCATGGACTGAAACCTCCACAAACTGTGAGCCAAATAAACCCTTCCTTCCTTAATTTGGGCATCGGATATTTTGTCTGAGCAATGAGAGAAAAGTAAACAAGACAAGGATATATTGCCACGAATCCCCCTCGAAACACTCTCTCTCACTTCGAACTCATTAATGTCCTTGTTTGGGCCACTTTCTGAAGTCCTGGAAGTCTTTTGTGTCTTTAGTGGTGCTGTTATGGTTACCTCAGTGTCCCACATCTGCTCAGAGCATTTACTTTTCATGGTCCTTTTGACTCTGGAGAAGAGGCAGAAGTCACACAGTGCCAGCTCTGGTGAATAGGGAGGAAGAGGACACACCGCAAGATTCTTACAATGCTGCCTCTCTGTTAGATGACACCATATTTCTTCATACATCATAAAGACACTCACCGAAGAGGACTTCCAGAACTGCTTCAGAAAGTGGCAAGGATGACGGGATGTGTGCGCCAATCGAGGAGTGTTTTGAGGGGCATTAGTGGCAGTGTGTCTTTTACTGTCGTGCATTTGGACATTTAGACATTCACTGTGAGTTCCATCACTCCTTGTGCTTTGCCGAGCTGCGTCAAGCTCAAGAGGCACGTGGGACTCTTCGGAGGGTGCAGATGAGGAAGTGGTTACCGGTTCCAGTTTGACGACTCCAGCCTGTTTCAGAACTGATAGATGTTCTGGTCCCTGGTGCTGCCTCCTCAGTAACTGCTGCCACCACAGGCACTTTGCCATGAGGCCGCGGTCAGGGGGAGAAGCTCTGTGGCAGTTTGTGATGGTGGGAATAAGTGGAAAGACATGAGCCTCGTGTGCGAGTGAGGCCTGCGGCGCTCACCTGCAGGCTGGTAGGGCTGCAAGTAGGCGTGGCCTCGCAGAGTGTGCCGAGAACTCCAAAAATAGCTTTAGCTTCTCCTCGGTTTCTTTGAATTCCTCAATTCTTGGGGATCCAGCCCATTCCAATGGTGGCAGCAACCTTCTTTTTTGTAAACCCATTTTCTGTAGCATAGGGCTTGATGCTGTTGCTTTTGGACAAATGCAGCAGCCCCTACGCCTTGGCTGAGCTGGAGGATAAAGACAAGAGAGATGTGGGAGAGCAATGCTTCAGCATCTGTCGGGGCCAGGGACTGACCTCCCACAGCCTGTATCTGTGGGAACCACCCTAGAGGGAACTCATCGCCTCTGCGGAGACCAGTGAGGTCTGTTGGCTTCTCTCCAGGTTGGGAGCCTCATTCTCCTCGGGAGCTATGGTCTCACACGTGTCAATCCTGAGCTCAGGTCTCTGGAGCAGCCTGTTGAGGCTACAGCTGTGTCCTTTGTGGAGACCGTGCGTGCCCTGGGGGAGGGGCATGGAGGGACCCTTGCCAGTCGGTTTGTAAGCTGTCCTGTGTTTCTCCCAGGGGATTCTCCAGTGTCATCCTCACATCCCCAATTCCAATCCTTTGTTTTAGCTGGATTTTATTCTTAAAGAGTCATTTTTTAGTGCTCTGAAGAAAGGAAGAAGCGAGGACAAGCATCCAAGAACAGCACAGCAGGAAGTGCTGCCTGCTACTGCCCAGCGGTGCTCCCAACCGCTGGCTCCTCCGCTTCCTCCTCACACAGTCTCCGATTCCTGCTCGGGTCTCCAGCTCTGGTGGGTGAGGCACCAGGCTCCTCTTCATGTTCTAGCTCCTAGGAACGAGAGAGAAGCTGAGGATCCTCCATCAAAGGAGGCTAAGCCTCCATCGCCCAAAGTTCCCATGGCCTTGACCAAGGCGCCACTGTCCCTCTTGGGGAGCGAGTGGGGACTGCGGAGGCCCTGTGCAGGTTAACTCCTCCCACACTGGACTCTTGCCTCCTGTCACCTGCTTCCACCCCAGGCGGGATTTCCCAGGTTCTTTCCTAAGGCCCTGCTGGGGATCATAAAATCTGTACAAAGGGTTCTTTTTCAGAAGCTCCACTCAAATAGTTTTGGGAGGAGTAATCACAGCAGGAATTGGGCTGAGATTTTTGATCTTTGAACTGTGTATAAGACAGGCTTTCCTAGCCAGGCATGGTGGGGTACACCTGTAATCCCAGCACTTGGGTGGCTGAGGCGGGAGGATTGTTGTGAGTTTGAGACCAGCCTGGGCTACAAAGTGAGCTCAAGGCTGGCCTGAACTGCATAGTGAGACGCTGTCTCAAAAAGGCCAAAAATGATGTCTGTTTGTTAATATGTTTTCCTTCTTTTATTTTTAAAATAAATTTTAAAGACCAAAAAAATATAATTGTAATTGTAGATCAATAGCACATTCTATTAGTAACACGTTTACCTTTTGCTACAATGTGATTGTTACAATATCACTTCTACAACGTGATGTTCTTTTTTCTGTATCATGGAAAATAGGGTTGATAGATTTACTTCACTTATAACACATGATCGTCTTTTCATTTCAGTAAAAATGAAGTCAGACATTGTGGCACATGCCTGTAATCCAAGCACTCTGGGAGGCTGAGGCAGGAGGATTCCAAGTGGGCAACTTAGGAACTTAGTGAGACCCTCTCTCAAAAAGTAAAAAGGCTGGGAATGTATTTCAGTCTGAAGGCCCTGGCTTCAATCCCATGACCTAAAATAGTACTTTTTTTTTTTAAATCCAAGAGAAATAAAACTTTTCTTTTTTTTTTTTGTCTTTTTGATACAGGGTCTTGTTATGCAGTTCAAGCTGGCCTTGAGCTCACTTTGTAGCCCAGGCTGGCCTTAAACTCCTGAGTGCTAGGATTACAGGCATGTGGTACCACACCCGGCAAGACTTTCACAAATGATGTATGAAGACATTTACCCAGATATTTGTAATAGTCCAAACTGGAAACAGCCCAAATATCTATCAGCGGGGAATGAATAAGCAAATTGTGGTGCTTTCACACTACTCAGCAGAAACAGACGAGCCCAGAGCAAAGCAAACCAGAGTAAAACTATCTGCTGGTGTGTGTGCAACACAGTGGGATTTGAAAATACTGTGCGGAGTGAAAGAAGTTGCACTAAAAATGTACATAATGTTAGGTGAAATAAATCAGATACACAAGCTTAGATATTACATGGCTTCTCTATTTTTAAAAAAACTTTATTTATTTTTATCTCTTTGAGACAGGGTCTCACTGTGCAGTTCAGGCTGACTTTGAAGTCACTTATGTAGCCCAGGCTGGCCTCAAACTTGCAGTGATCCTCCTGCCTCAGCCTCCTGATTGCTGGGATTACAGGTGTGCGCCACCACACCCAGCTGCATGGCTTCTCTTATATGAGAAACCCAAGATACAAAGAGTGAAATCAAAGCTAGATAATAGGACACAGGGTGATAGATCTTTTGCTAGAGGGAAGGAGAGCAGGGCATGGAAGAGGGGGAAGGGAAAGTGAACGGAATTCCTGTGTGTTATGTAGATGGACCAACCTCGCACCAGGAATGGAATCATCATGCATTGCAAGCATGCACTAATAAAAAAAAAAGAATATAAGAAAATGTATAATGAAATATCCCATTTGAATAAAATACCACACAGGGCAAGCAAATTTATGGAGATAGGAATTTAGAAAAAAATGGTTGCATCTGTCTGGAGCATTGACAGCTAATTGAACAAACCATGTGGCTGCTCCTCAGACCCCAGCCCCATAACCGGGGCCATTCCTGCGCAGGAGGACTCGTGGGAACTGTTGCTATGAACAAGACTGCATCAGTGATCCTTGTGACAGTCACTGCTGCCAGGCTGCGAGGGCCTGTGCGGGAGGGAAACTGCTGCAGGGCTGTCCCTTTCCCTCTGCCGAGCCATCCACATCTGGAAGCTCCGAGTCTTTCTCCTATTACCGCTGCTTAGTTATATTTTCCCAGAAGCGTTTATGTTGTTTATTTTTAGAAATCCCTGGACAGATCCTACATTTATTCCCACTCCGTGTGTCTGAGATGTCTGGGGCAGATGATCAGCTGTCACTGGGCCTGGCCTGTTGAGTAAGGTTCTGGACAAAGTTGCGCAGAACTTCCTCATTCAAATGACAGAAGCTGATTAGCTGGAGCAATGGCGGCTTCTTACCTGAGTAAAAAAAAAAAATCTCGCTACGCTGGAACAGCGGGTCAAACCTAGGAACAGAATAGACTAGTGATGAAAGTCATCTCTAAAATTTGTACTAGATAGCTACTGATTTTATTGTACATTATTTATATTTTAAGACTTGTCGTAATAATCACTACATGTTAAATGATTATATTACCAGCAATTTATTAGTCTCGTTTCTGCTGAGTCTTTGTGGCACCTACCTGTCCCCCATGCCTCACCTCCTTCCCCTGCTTTGTTTGCAGCGCTGGGCGGTGAATCCAAGGCCTCATGCACACTAAGTGCTCACTCACTGTTCACTGTGCTGCATCCCACATCCCAGCTTTTCTTTTCCTTCTCCTTTTTCTTTTCTCTTTGCGGGACTGTGGGTTGATCCCAGGGTCTGTGACCTGAATTACATCTCCAGCCCATTTTTCATACTGAGACAGGGTCTTTCTAAGTTGCCAAGGCTGGACTTGAACTTACGATCATCCTGCCTCAGCCTCCCGGAATGTTGGGATTACAGGTGGGTGCCACCATGCCCAGGTCCTCTTCTTTCTTAACATTTTTTCTGATCTGTCTCACTGGCTGTGGTATTTTCTCAAAAAAAAAAAAAAAAAGTAGTTTTTCCAGAAAAGAAATACCAGCAGGGTAATTTCTGAGATCATTCATATTCTAAAATGTCATTGCTTGGCTTAAATAGAGCGCAATGTTTTTTTCCCCCTTTCTTTAGAACTCTATAAATATTACTGCATTGCTGGGTAGCATTTAGTATTTCGGACAAGACGCCCTGGGTCAGATTGGGTCTCATCCCCATAGGTTCCCATTCCGTTTTCTCAGTAGGTTCATTTCTCTTATCCCACCGAACTCAGAATGCCTCTCATTTCCCTCTTCAGCGTTCCGTTTGTTTGTTCTCGTAGGTCCCAGCAAGCACTGTGCTACTGGAGCTCCATTCCCAGCCTCTTTCCCTTGCTTTTAAAAAATAACAGCTTCCCATTTACTTCACTTAGGAGTATGGTCTTGAGTTGTATCCATTTACGTATGAAAGCCTCGAGTTTATCTTTCTTTATAGCTGAGTACTACTCCACTGTATAAACACCACATCTTTTTATCCATTTCTCCGTTGACGGGCGTTTGGGTTGTTTCCAAGATTTTGCTATGACAAACTGTGCTGCTATAAACATGGGTGCACGTATATCGCCGTGGTACGATGTTTTTAATTCTTCTGGGAAAATGCCCAGGAGGGCGATGGCTGGGTTAGATGAGGCTTCTAGTCCCATCATATTGTCTCCCTAGTGTAAGAACCTGAAAGAGTAAATAAAACTCAAAAGGTACAATAGATACTATGAAAGGGAAAGAAATTGCTTAAAGGAAAGAACAACTGGGGTGAGGGACTGTACTGCTGAAGTCTAATGGTTTATTGAAAAGAAAATGCCTGATTGTTTTTTTTTTTGACCAGTTTTGCATGCTTATATTTGGTAACCTGAACAACTAATTTGAAGACTAACAGTATGCAATATAAGAACCATTGGTGAACCACTACCATCTTGTCTAGTGAAGCTCTGTATAATTTTTAATGTTTTTTTTGTTTTTATTTTTTATTCTCTTCAACGGTTTGATCAATCTTGCATTCTTACGTATCTGAGCGACTTCTTTGAAGATAACCATAAGTAATGTAACAGCCACTGTTAATTCCTGTCACTTGGTTCCAAAACCCTGTATCGTTTTTATTGTTTTTGTCTGTGATGTTGGCATTTTGCTATTGTTCTTCTTTTATTCTCTTTAAACAAAAAATAACAGCTTCACTGAGGTGTAATTCACATATCCTTAAAATGTACCCATTTAAAGTACACAATTCAGTGGTGGTTCTTATATTTACAGAATTCCACAAATATCACCTCTGAACGTAGAAAATTTTCATCTTCCCCAAAGAAACCACATACCCATCACTTCGGCCAGCCCCCGCCCCCACTGCCCGGGCCGATCCACTTTCTGTCTCTGTTCTGGGGACTTCTGAATGGGATCCTGCGGCATGTGACCTTTGTGTTGGTCAGATTGAGGTTTTAAGTGGCTCAGAAGTTTCTATCAAAGACTTCCCTAGCAGCCACCTCTCTGCTCTGTCTGCCTGGGAGACGGAAGGGGAGATGGGTAGCTACGAGACCTGTGCTTGGGACAGGAACATTTAGGGGTGGGTCTAAGGGACCCTGGCACCTGGAGGTGGGTGGGGGAGTTCCAGAGACAGGCGGCCAAGGCAGGGTCAGCGCACCTCTGAAGTCCTGCTGGTCGAGCTGAAGCTTCATTTTGCAGCCCGTACCCCACGTTATCCTCCGGAGAGTGGCTGTTTCCCTGTTCATGTCTGTCACCTAAAGACTGGACTTGGATATAAAACCAAGGGGTGTTTCCCCCACTTTGTGGTTAATTTTTATATGTACATACCTTGTCTTCTGCAGTTCCTCTTAAATGGGTATCAAATATTTTGGATCTGTCTTTATAACATTTTATTTTTGTCCTATTATTTCTACCCTACATCATTTTTTAAAAATTCAGTTTGTTTTTGGATAATTCTTCAAGTTGGGATTTGCAAATTTGTTTCGTAACGTGACCAACCTGTTATTCAATGCCTATATTGAATTATTTTTGGCATTCATATTCTGTTTATAACTTCCAAGATTTCATTTTGTTTCTTTTTGTCTGTGTTTTGAGATGGGTCTCACTATGTAGTTTGGTATGGCCTTGAACTTTCTGTGTACACTAGGCTGGCCTTGAATTTATGGTGAGCCTTCTGCCTCAGCCTCCTGTGTGCTGGGGTTAGAGGTGTGTGTCACCCTACCCGGCTGATCGCATTGTTTTTGCAGTCTTTTTTAAAAAAATGGATGTATTGGCCTCTTAATCTCACATACTTGGACTTGTGCATCTCTTTGTCGATGGTGTCTTGGTTATTTAATGCTGCATACTTCTCCAGTCCTCTCTCCCGAATATAGTGGCTGAAAACAATTATTTATTGCTTCTCCCTTCCCCTGGCTGGGCTGGCTAGGTGGCTGTGTTCCATCTGCTTGGCCTGGGGGGACACACTTGGCTTGTGGCAGGCCCTCAGGGCGAAGGAGGCCTCTCTCCCATGTCTCGCGTCTTGATGCTGACTAGGGCCCAGGGTGCTTTTGTTCTCATCCGTGCGGTCCCTCTCTGCACATGGTGTCTCATCTTTAGGGTCCCCCTGAGTGACCTTTCTCCCAAGCACAGTACCCTGGACCTTTCAACATCGTGGCCACTAAATTTCAACAGCTGGAGGGAGGAAGTTGCCAGCCTCCTCACAGGCGAGGCCTAGCGGGTCTGGGGTTACTTCTGCTTTGTTCTGCTGGCCAAAGCAAATCTCAAGACCAGCCTAAGAGGAGCAGGCAGGGGAAGGTGAACGGACTTCAGTCCTTTTGTGGCTTCTTTTTGATGCTAAGGATCAAACCAGGATCATGTCTTGAGAAATAGCATGCAGGAAAGGGAGGCAGGGGTCGTAGGCCGCCATCTTTGCAGTTGATCACCGATAAAGCATTGCCCACAGTGCTGGACTAAAGGTGTGACCTGGCCACACCGCTGGCTGTGTGAGCCCTGCTGGCAGTGGAGTGAGCTGCTGACTCCCACACTGTGACCCTTGTGACCCTCGAGGTGTTCTTTGGTTCAAGACCAAAAAAAAATAGGAGATGATCATGAATTTTTATAAGACCACACTAAACATTTAAGAGGATTCTGAGATTTTCTATTTCTTATTTGGGAGCACCAAAGCAGCCTTTGTTTTATGAAATTACTGTGTTAGTAGTTTATTTGAGATTTTAAAGAAGTTTCCGGCAAAACAATATTGGCCATTTTGCTGGGTGTGGTGGCACATGCCTGTCATCCTGCCACTGTGAAAGTCTAAGGCAGGAGGATCAAAAGTTTGAGCTCAGGCCAGGCATTTGAGCAACTTAGCAAGACCTTGTCTCAAAAAAAAAAAAAAAAAAGAAAGAAACCAAAAGCCTGGGGTTGTAGCTCAGTGCAAAGGCCCTAGCTCGGTCCAATCCACAGTATGGACAGGGGGCTGTTGGCCATTTTATGTTGGCCCTCCCAAAGTTGTTTTGAAATCCCAGTCCAGGAGCAACTCGGGAGCAGCCATCCCCCACCCTCCCACAGTCCTCATGGATACCTAGGAGGAGTGCCATGTTTATCAGGGCTTCTTTCTCCAAGTGAAATCCGTATGTGTGTGTGGTTCTGATGGGACTCTTCAGGTTCTCAAGCCAGTTCTGGGAATAAACCTGCTCCATGGGCAGAGAGGTTTCTTCTCCAGTCTCTGACCTTTCATGCAGGTTTTGACAGTGTGCATGCTGTCTCTGGCAGTCTATAATCAAGGGGAAGAGTCCTTCCTGAAGCCTGTGTTACACCCTTCCAACCTTGGGAATGTTACTAAGTCCCGTCACTTCTCCCTCATGACTTGACATGCCATCGCATGCTCACAAGCTGGAAACCCATTTGTCAGTTGCTGGCAGTTTTCGTGCTAGTGTATGTTGTTTTCTATTTGGAGATCCATTTTAGATTTTTGTTTTGTTTTGTTTTGTTTGTTTTTTTGAAACAGGGTCTTGCTGTGTAGCCCAGGCTGGCCTCCAACTCGTGGCAGTCCTCCTCCCTCAGCCTCCTGAGTGCTGGCATTATAGGCTGCACCACCACGCCTGGCCATTGTAGATATTTTATGTAAGATTGGGACCATCTTTATTTTACAGTAGTCGGATGTTTTTAACATACTGTTTTGAGTTCTTTTTGTTGGTGTAGGGAACTTGGAGTGGTCGTTAACTTCTGCTAATTCCCAGGACACATTTCACAACTATTTATTGCACACCTCCTGTGTTTTCCATGCCAATAGTATGATGTGAAAGGTATATGCCTTAGGGAGTAAAATAAAATGCGGGATGCAACTGCAAACAGACATCCGTTTATAAGGATCCGTAGATGATATGAGGAAAACGGCTCTCACAGTGTCGTGTCTTGCCTTTTCTTTCTGCTGTTCTCTCCTTCCCATGTATTTGGGATGGGCCTTAAGACATAGACGAGTGTGAAGTTTCTGGCCTGTGCAGGCCTGGAGGTCGGTGCGTCAACACCCACGGGAGCTTCAAGTGCTACTGCATGGATGGATATTTGCCCAAGAACGGGCCTGTGCCTTTCCACCCGAGCAGAGATTCCACGCTGTGCACAGGTGAGTGTCAGCGAACGGATGCCTGATTGCACGGAGAATTCTAAGGCTGTCCTTGGCTTACGCTGTGGCATTCATGGGCCTGTGGATTGTCTATTCTTCTGCGTATTTGTACAACCTAATGAAGATGGAAAAGGTTACATGAGAAAAGCTAAAAGTAGTAAACACTAAGTATGTTAGCAGTTAATTGTTTTTTCCTTATTGGGGATTGAATCCAAGGCCTTCATTCAGACCTATATCCTCAACCCTCCCTCCTTAGCCCTTTTTAAAAATACATTTTCAGACAAGGTCTTGGTAAGGCCCTGAATTACTCAGGTTGGGCTTGAATTTCCAGTGCTCCTACCTCAGCTTCCCAGCACCATGCCTAAAAGTTAATAGATTTTTTTTTTTTTTTTTTTTGAGTAAGGTCTTGCATGTGTAATTCAGGCTGACCTTGAATTCATTTTGTAGCCCAGGCTGGCTTCAAACTTGTGGTGATCCTCCTGCCTCAGCCTCCTGAGTACTTGGATTATAGTCATGCACCACCACACCTAGCTTAATAGATATTTTGATATTAATACTATGTTAGATGGTAAACACAGGTACTGCAGTAAAGCCCCAGCATTACAAAAATGACCCTGAAAATTATAAATGTACATGAATCTTAAGGTATTTTGCAATTGAAAGTTTTTACTTTATTGAGCTAGGCATTTCTTTAGTTTGTATAGATTAGCAAGTGTTGATTGCTAATTTTTTTCAGGTTTATTCATATGTAGATGCTATTTTCTATGAAAGATCAAAGGAGTGAGTAAAAACCAGCATTGGGAATATGCATAGAAGTCAGGTGGAAATGAACACATTACTTGAGGTACTGGGGATCGAACTCAGGACCCTGCGCTTGCTAGGCAAGCGCTTATTCCACTGAGCTATATCCCCAGCCACATTACTTGAAATAGGGGCTGGGATATGGAGGGGAGGAATGGGGAAGTGGAGGAAGATTGTGAGTTCTGAAGATTTATGTTCACGTACTAATAC
Organism: Dinomys branickii; assembly: GCA_004027595.1. Lineage (NCBI taxonomy): Eukaryota > Metazoa > Chordata > Mammalia > Rodentia > Dinomyidae > Dinomys > Dinomys branickii. The sequence continues at coordinate 35,679 of PVLD010014988.1, forward strand.
ACTTGACACATTTGCTTTTCAGAAATCGACTGCGGCCCCCCTCCAGAGGTCCCGGGTGGCTACATTATAGGAAATTACAGCTCAAGGCCGGGCAGCCAGGTCCGGTATAGCTGCAAAGAAGGATTTTTCAGGGCCCCACAAGATACTGTGTCGAGCTGCACCACCCTGGGCACTTGGGTATCTCCTGGATTACATTGCCAAGGTGAGTTTTCCAAAATGTCAGGCTCCCAGTTATGCCACCTGGAGACTGTTTTCATATTTATCTAGATTTCACTGTGAGAGAGTAAATGAGTTAAATAAACCCAATAAATCTCTTTTTACTTCCAGTAGGCTCTCAGTGGGTTCTGTTGGTATTTTCAGGAACAGTATCTTGTCATGTTTTTTGCAAATAATAATTCTGTCTTTTACTTTTCTACATTTATTTTATTTTTTTAAATTTTATTTTAAAGAGAGTAGTAAATGAGAGAGAAAAAAGGAACAGTAGCAGCATACCAGCATCACAACCATAAACAAACCAAAGCAAGAACATTTAAAGTGATGCAGGGTTTCAAGACAAAATAATACAAGGTGCCGAGGATGTAGCTCAGTGGCACAACCGCCTACCTGGCAAGTGCAAGGTCCTGAGTTCGAGTCCCAGCACCAAAAGAAACAGTCAACAAGACAATACAAATTAACAGTGGTTGTTATATATTGTTATCTTCAACTTCATTGCTCAGATTACCAGATGTAAGAATGGAAGATTGTTCAAACCATTAAAGAGAATAAGAAAATAATTATTAGATAAAACATTAGAGATAATACAGACTTTCACTAGACAAGATGGTAGGAATTCACCATGGTAGTTCCACTGCATATTGTTTTCTTCAAATCAGTTGCTCAGATTACCAGATACAAGCATGCAAAATTGGTCAGAACATAAAAAATTTTAAGCATTATCTGTTCCTTTCAATATACCATCAGACTTCAGCAATATAGTTACCGCAGCTGTCTGTCTTTTGCCTGCCTTCTTTCCTTTTCCTTCTTTCCCTTATCCCAGTCACTCCTTCCTTTGAGCAGTTTCTTTCTGTTTCCTATCATCTATTCTACATTTTGAGTTTTACTTATTCTTTCAGGTTTTTACACCAGGAAGACAATATGATGTTTACACATGTGGGTCTGATTTATTTCACTTACGAGTATAGTCTCTAGTTGCACCCATTTATCTACAAAAGCCTCAAGATTATCTTTTTTAATAGCTGAGTAATACTCCATTGTATAAAAATACCACATCTTTTTTATCCATTCCTCAGTGGATGGGCATTTGGGTTGTTTCCAAGATTTAGCTATGACAAATGGTGCTGCTATAAAAACTTTTCTATATTTCTAAGTTATGTGTTCTCTTGATGGGTCACTTGGCTAGTGTTTTCACAATGAAAACTTCAGTAGTGGTGTTGACTTTGAGTGTTCCTTTCTTATTCCTGACTTTCATGTAAATGGTTTTTGTGTTTCAACGTCCACAGTCTTGCCTTTTTGATAGTGTACCCTCCGGTAGCACTGCAGACTAAGCACTATATATGTAATTGACTCATTCAATTCATATACTATTCCTATAAATGGACATTATTACTGCATTTTACATATGTGAAAACATTTGGTAAAGATACAGGGAGGTTAGGTAATTTGTTTAAAATTATATGAAATTCAAGCCCAGCTATTCTAGAATCAGTTACTTAGGTTTACTGCTTCTGTTTTAATCTTTTTTTTTTTTAACTTTTTGCTTTCTCTTTATGTCCAGCTCATGTACCTCAAGGAAGCATTGGTTCATTCCCATTTATGAGAATTTTTTAAAAATAAGAAATGTGTTATCTTTATCATGTCTTTTAGGAATGTATGAAAATGATTATATATGTGGTTTTCCTCTTTTTAAGTCATGTTGTAGGTGATATCAGATTTCACGGTAAAGATTAGTACTAATTTCTAGGATGAATCCTGGATTTTTGGTGTGTTACTCTTTTAATGTAGATCATATTTGTGTTAAACAAAAAAAGAAAGAAGAAATTATAAAGGTACATTTTAATTCATTTTTTTTTTCGGTTTTTTGAGACAGGGTCTCACCATGGAGCTCAGGCTGGCATTGAGCTCACTTTGTAGCCCAGGCTGGTCTTTAACTCGCAGTGATTCTCCTGCCTCAGCCTCCTGAGTGCGGGTGTGCACCCCCATGCCCAGCCATTTTAATTGTAAGATTAACTTTGAGTGGTTCAATTAAAATGCAGAAATTGGGTTAAAATGAGCATAACAACAAAGGAATCAAACAGTGGAGTGAAGGGGTAACCTACAAAACGGGAGAAAATATTTGCAAAATATTCATTTGACAAAGGATTGATATCCATGAATAGAAGGAACTCAGTAGAAAAAAATTGGGCAAATGATCCGAATAGGCCTTTCTCAGAAGAAGATACATGGATGGCCAACAAGTATATGGAAAATACTCAGCATCACTGACCATTAGGGAGATGGAAATCAGATCCGCAGTAAGACCGTTGTAGCCCAGTGAGAAGGGCTGTGAGCAGAAAAACAAAACGTAACAATTACTAGTGCAGTGAGGAAGATGGTAATGTAAAGTAGTGCGTAACCATGACGGAAAACAGTACGAAAAGCCCTCAAAGCCTGAAGGTGGGCCAGCCATCTGCTTCACCTCCCCACTAACATAAGTGGGAACAAGATCAGCACATCAGAGGGAGACCTGCGCTTACGTGTTTACAGTGGGCAAGACCTGGAATCAGCCAGGTGCCTTTCGGCTCCACAGGGTGCGTGGGTAAAGGAATGGCAGAAAATGGCCCAACCGGGGATATTAGCCCAGCTGCATAAGTGCCTGCCTGGCAAGCACGAGGTCCTGAGTTTGATTCCTGGTACAAAATCAAATAAACAAACAAAAACATCGTGGCATAGTATTCAGCCATAACAAGAATGAAATCCTGTCATTTTAAGTAACATGGATCAATGGGAGCACATTATGTGAAGTGAAATAAGCCAGACCCAGGAAGACAAATGCTCGTTTCCGTATGTGGAGAAGAAAGAAGTCGGTTTCATAGAAGTGGAAAATAGAATAGCAGTCACCTGGGGACAGGACCCGTAAGAGGGCGAGGGGCTGGAACAGGTCAGATGCAGGAATCAGTTCTAGCGCCTGTGTCACAGCTGGGTGGCCGTAGCTGAGGACAGCATATTTTGTAAAGAACTAGAAGAGAGGAATTTGTGAGTTTCCAACACAAGGAATGCTAAATGTTTATGCAGATGCTAATTACCCTCATTGGCTGACTACACATTGCATACATGTATCAAATACTACACTCTACCTGCCTGAGAAGGTACAGTTGTCATGTTAAGTGAAATATATCATAATGCGTATCAAAGAAGCTGTAAGGGTTTGTATAGGGAATTCTGTGTAACACAGTTTATTACTTTGAAAATTAATAGCCATCAGGGTTGAGATTGCACAACATTAACTTATTTGGTTTGTTCATTTGTTTTTTGTCTTTTTTGAGACAGGGTATTGCTATGCAGTTTAGGCTGACCTTGGGCTCACTTTGTAGCTCAGGCCGATCTGGAACTCAACGATCCTTCTGCCTCAGCCTGCTGAGTACTGGGATTACAGGCATGCGCCACTGTGCCTGGCTTGCACAAAGTTAATTTAGAAGAAAGCACTTGTTACATTCCCCAGAGAAGTGTTTTGTGAAAGCCCCACTCTTTTCCTCCTCTGATAACTGCTTGCTCTGCCTCTGACATCTCCTCCTACACCCCCCTCCCGTGTCACCACTGCCTTGGCTTCTCCCTGCCTTCCCCACCCTGCTTGGAGCACGCACACCGCTTCTTATTTACCCTTCAGCCTCTCTCGGCTCCAGCGTTTGGGCCACATGCCAGCCGACAGTATTTTTAGCTCAGTATCATAAAGCCGCAGGAATGGGAATCGCACTGAACACACAGCAAACAGTGCAGTCGGCTGTTATGGAGGGGAGCAGGGTGCCTGGGAAGGGGCAGCTGTGTTATAGACAGCAGCTTCTGGGGTCCATGCTGGGCTTTCCCCACCTGAGGAAGTGCAGGTAGCGCGCCCTGCTGCTTGCCTTTCCTGGTCACCATGTCCTAGACACTCTGCTGCCTTGGCACGGGCATCTGCCACTGACCCCCGCTCCCAGCCTCAGACATGGTAGCTGTAGGTGAGGCCCGAAAGCTTCCAATGGCAGGGCCCTCTGGGCTCCTCTTGGCATTTAGGTAGGAAAGTATTGAAATGCCAGTCACATTTCCATTAACTCTGGAAAAGATAGAATCTCTAACTTACATTTCCTATTTTTTCTGCTGTTTTATGTATGTTTTTTAATTTTCAGAAAAAGAAGCCAGTTGCAAGTGGCAGTATGAAGAACTTAAAATTTTGGATTTTAGCCAAGCCAGTTGTAAGGGGGAGGGAATCACTTTAACTGTGTTATCATTAATGACAAATCCCATTCGTGCTTAGTCTTGATCTCACTGTGTAGCTTGAACTTGGGGCGACTCTCCGGCCTCGGCCTCCCAAGTGCTGAGATGACAGGCGTGTGCCACCACACCCCATACCCGGCTGTCCAGCCCTTTCGTTTTATTTTGAAATCAGGTCTTACAGTGGTGTTGGTCTTGCTTCAGCTCCCCTCAGTAGCTGGTATTACAGGCAGGTGCCACGCTGTGCCCTGCTTAAAAATTAAAACACAAGTGTGATGAAATATACCTAATTTAAACTTACCATCTTAACTGCTTATAAATGTACAATTCAGTGGCAGCAAGTACATTTGCAGTGTTATGCAACTGTGACCATTTTCCATTTCCGGAAGATTTTCACCTTCATCGTTCTGAATACTTTGTAGATGTGGATATGATGTATACGTGGGCAAACACTTCATAGAAGAGTATTTGCCTCTTATAAAACTCCTTTCACGTTTTTGAGGTTCACCCGTGTTATAGCATGTGACAACTTTATTCCTTTTGGAAGCTGAATCAATATACACATTTTACCTATACATGGTTCGATAGAACCTTCTTGGGTTTTGCGTAGTGACTGTCTTCTTGTCTTTTAAGTTTCAGCTTACATTCAGTGTCTGACATTATTTTCTGCCCCAGTACTCAATCTATTTGTGTATTACTTACGATTGTTCTCGTGCTTTGTGTTCGCCTCTCGTACTGGGCTATAAATCTGGGAGCTTAGCAACCAGGTGGGCTTCTCCTGCAGGATCTCTCCAGCTCCTGGCCCGTGTCTGGCATGCCTGTGGCCTGTGCAGGTCCTGGATCTCCCTCCGAAGGTGCTGTAGATGGTGGCAGCCCTTCTGGGTTGGCCCTGTGCCCACTGCGGCTCACTCCGAGGCCAAGCCTTGTAGAGACCCTGGCCTGTTTGGTGTCACCCTTTCTGACTCTGTACCTCCGTACTTTGTTTCCTGCGCCTGCATGCTTGCATCTCCCTTGGCGGGGTCTCTTCTCTTTGGTAACAAGAACAGCGAGAGGCCCTCGAACTGACTCCTGGCTTCTGCTTACCGGTGCACATGGCCTTCACAGCCATGACGCTGTGAGCTGACCGCACAGGCACAAGCACGGGCCTGGTTTCTGAGGTCTACCAACAGCACAGCCTGGTTCTCTAGAGGTGGCCAGCACTCAAAGGTATATGAGATTAATAGATTGGTTTTATTTCCCATTTCACAGAGGAGTTACATTAAGCCACTGTCTTTTATACTGAGGCGAGGCCCCAAAGCATGTTTCTAGAAGGCAGATTCCCTGTAAAAGCAGCCTCCTGAGCCGTGAGATAGAAGGCCGGGACGGGGCAGTTAGAAGGAGAGAGGTCCTGGGGTGAACACCGCTTTGTGTGCGGTGTGGTCTAGGACCCACCCCAAAAGGCTGCTGGAACTACCCTTTGTCTTTTGAGACTGTCTTAGTAGAGCCAAGTCTCATCTTCATAAAATTCAGAAGGGTTTGTGCCAGGGCCTGATTGGACCCCTAGATACCTGTAGGGGCTATGGCGGGGATTAAAGGCAGACAGAAGACAATATTCAAGGTACAAGGGGGCCGGGAGGAACCTGCCTCTGTTGGACAGGCACAACAATCTCTACAGTTCACCCACTTTTATTAGCAAGTGAGAAGTACCAGGCAGGGTAGTATACTTTTCATGAAACAGCAAGTGTAATAAATGAGAAACAATTTAGGGGAGAATAAGTCCTCCTCCATATCAATGTGCCTGCATTCTTTAGTTTGTCCCCAGCAGCTGTTATCTTGGCCTAGGAATGCTGCAGTTACCAGTGGCCTTCCGCATACTTCTCTGCTCCTAAAGCAAGGTCACACTGGCCTCGAGACCACAAGACCGCAGTCACGCAGTCACGTAGCTGGGTCCCCTGCATAGTAAAATATTATCTCATATCCCCTATCGCCAACAGTTTTGGGAAAATTCTTATGTAAATTGGAACACAAATTAGTAAATTTAAGTAGGTGAGTTTGGCTGCTTTTTTTTTCTTGAAATGAGGTCTGATTATGTTGCTTGGACTAGATTTGAACTCCTGGGCTCAAGTGATCCTCCTGCCTCAGCCTCCTGAGTAGCTGAACCCAGTGGCTACCACTGCTGCAATATGTGGAAGCAATTTTGAGACCACCTCTGGACTCAGCATAGGAGTGGTGGAGAGCACACTGTGGCTCTCGCTGTGCCCACCGTGGGGAGGGAGGGTGGCGGTATACGTCATGTTTATTACCTGTGTTCCAGTGATGGGATGTTTTGTTCATTCAGAATACATTTTCTGACACCTCACTACATACTGATCTTTTAAAACGATTTAATAAACTATACTGACTTGCCTTTAAATCATCTAAAACTATGTTCACTTACTTGCAGTATAGTTTACAAAACTATATTGACTTACTCTCTGCGTGCAGCAGGTCCCTTGGGTTCCCTTTTTGCTAAGCGGATGCCACTGAAATATATCTATAAATAGCTGGATTCACCAGAGTGTGCACAATGAGCGATAACTTTGATTACAAGACTGCCAGAGCGGTGAAACACGAGTGGTCGAGTCAAAAGACCGAGGTGTTGGCCAAGCCATTCACTGACCGCGTAACCACGTCTAAAACTTTCTGGAACTCATTTTCTTCTGTAGCGGAGATAGAACAATTCTCATCCCAGGGAGCTATAGTGACGACTTAAGGAGAGAGTAATACAAAGCCCGGGGGCTGGGCCTGGTGCAGAGCAGCTGCTGGATGACTGTTGCTGCCCTGTAGAGGCCCGTTCTGCTGCAGGGAGTGGGCAGGTCTATTTTTAACAAAAATTTAAGATCTTGCTGAGACTTCTTATCATAAAGTGGGAAGTTTTAAGATTCTTCAGCTTTACATATACTTCCTTTATGTGTTTTCAGCTCAAATACTTTATTTATACCTAGAAAATTAAAATGAAGAGTTCTGATACTACCTTTTGAAAAAAAAAAAGCAATGATGTGCAGTTCAGAGTGTCAAAAAGTACGATCACCTCTACAAATGGAAGAGACAAGGAAATAACCCCTTTTTTCATTCCTACCAGTCATGCTTCTGTTCAGCTTGTCACCCGCTCTTCGGTTTCTGAGGTGTTCAGATTCTAGCTATTTCCACAGCAGATACTACTTATTGACAGTAAGTATTATTATGTGAAGTGGAAAAAATTCCTTTTCCTCCAAACGAGCTCTGGGAGTGCAATCGGAAGAAAAGCTACTGCTAGTCAAGGCCACCATTTGTAGAAGACTGCAGAATTCGGAATATATCAAAAAGTAATTTTTTAATCTTTTCACTGCCTTAAGGGGCCAGTGGCCTTCTTGGTACTAATGAGCTTGTTAGCTTAGGGAGAGCAGTTGATCATCAACCAGAGACAGTGAACCTCATGGTGTACCGACCCCTTAGATTTTTCTTTGGTGGTTGTAATAAGATTTTCTAAATTCAACTTCTCGTGTATCCAGATGTTATACTCCAAGCCCTAGCCTCAGTGTCCATGAACGTGTAATGTGTATGTATCTGTATGTGTGTGTCTGTGTGTGTATACGGTAATCCCTCAGTTCACGAGTGTTTGCGAACAAACGTGGGAAACTTTGGTTTCTGTTCACAAACACTGCATCAGGTCACAAACATGACCACAGCCCTCCTCCCAGTACAAACACCTATGCAGCCCTCTTTCCCAAGATCGTAGAACAAGTTAAGCGTGCAAACCGAGGGACCGCTGAGAGTGGCCTGAAATGTATCTGTAAGTGGCTGGCTTTATGTGTGTGTATGTGTGTGTGTATGTATTTCTTTTTAGTGCCCTGATGAGTCTGGAATCAGGGTCTAACTGTGTGTAGCCAAATTCAGAACATGCTGTAAAATACGCGAAACTTTATTATCAACTGCATTGTTTAGCCCAGCCCCTTAGGTTGTATTATCTGCATGTGAACATCACAGTGATTAATGTTCATCATCATGTTTGTTAGTTCACACGACTGCAGGGGGTGTTTTGAAAATACAGGGTATAGGCACAGACTACAAAGGACCTACCATGGAGTGGGGGGCAGAATGTGTTCACAAATGAAGGAAGTAGAGTGCAGGTGTTTCATTATCTGATTTAGAAAATGACTATGGCTGGGGATTTAGCTCAGTGCATAAGCACCTGCCTGGCACGTGTGAGGTCCTGAGTGCGATTCCCGGTACAAAAAAAAGAAAAAAAAAGAAGATGACTATAGTATAGATTCTGGGATTCATCTGCTTAGACTCTGAATCCTGTGTTTCCCTGGCTTCCAGATGATACATAAACCTGAGATTTGATTCAAAGGCATAGTAGAGACTTACTTGTATTATTGTTAGGTAAAAAATAAAAATGCACTTAAATGTGATTTTCTTTGCTTTCAACACTTGTTTCTGCCCTTTTGCACAGCTTTCCATCTAGCCTTTGCTGGTTTTTCTGGGAAGATGGCTTTTGGGAGTGGGTCAGTATCAGTATGTGGGCAGCTCTCCTATCCCTTTCCCTGGCAGTGGGTACAGTATCTGGCACAATCTGTAGGCGTTGTTGGTCCCTGCTTTTCCTTCTCAGTCTGTGTTTCATTAATCCCTAAGCAGTCTCAGATGAAGCTTTATATTACTGTGTTATTTCTGTTATCAACCCACATTATTGTGCTGATGTTTTTAATGAATAGCAGCATTGTGGGTAGTATTTGTGATACAGTCAGTTGTTGATTAAAGGCCATACGTTGACTGTACCTGTCCTCGCACAGGTTTCCCCCGGTACAGTTTCTTGGGTAGAGCATTGTAGCTGGCAGAGTACATACACACTTTTTGCCTTCAAGGTGTGAAATAAAGTTACATTATAAATACGTGCCTAAAACTCTCACGACATGTTTTTCTAATTTGAAGTTGATTGTGTGAGTAAAATCTCAGACAGTTTGAGGGTAAGGAAAATATTCCCAGCCATGTTCATAGTTGACTGTATCCTGGATACAGATTCTAACAGTGTTACTTAATAATGTAATTTTCCAGATGCATGCTTTAATGAATACTCCTATGCATGTACATTGCAAATTTGTACTGTTTGTTTTTTCTTTCCTTTGCATACAAACTGTTTCTAAATTTTTCCTTGTGATAGTAAAAGTTTTGGGGGTTTTCATGTACAATTATTTTTCTTACCTCCTGTGGCATCTATTGGATTAATTGTTGTTTCTTAATAGAAACTACCTATTTTCTTGGGTACCATTTCTTCTGAGTAAAAGTGGTGGTGGCTACCACCTCTTTTAAACATGGTGGGGGTCAGGTGTGGTAGCGCACATCTGTAATCCCAGTATTCAGGAGGCTGAGGCCGGAGGATCACCTCAAATTCAAGACCAGCCTGGCCTACACAGTGAGTTCAAGACCAGCCTGAAATACAAAGCAAGAGCCTATCTCAAAAACCAAAAACTAAGACAACAAACTAAACATTGTGGGAACATCTGTAACAGGGCCACATTCCAGGCAAGACTATGCCTGACTCTCATATGATGGGGTTAAACATCAGTACTGAGGTTTCAGGGGGTCACACATCTATGGGGAAGTCCATTTCCAGCAGTTGTCTCACTCTGGGAACATTCTGAGTTGAGATTGGGAGGAAGAGTTGAACCTTCTAGACTGATTAGAATGCTCCTGCATGCAACTGTTTCCTCTCTGGCGTCAGCTGACCTATGAGGTCATTTCTGCCCTCAGCTTAGAGTGAACCCTTCACTGTGAGGCTGCCCAGATCTTATAGATGTAGATTTGGGGGCCCCATAAACCACAGTTTGAATTGGCTCTATCTTTTAGTAACAGTGTGACTTTTGGATGTGTCTTTAAGCTCTCAGGGCTTCATTTTTGTATCTGTAAACTATTTGGGAAGAAAACGTCTATTTTGCATGATTATCTGTGCAAAATAAATGTAGTATATATCTAGTGTACTACTTTGTATGCAGCAAGATTTCAATGACTGTTACTGTTATTTATTGAAAGCTGAGTGTGATGGTACATGCCTGTAATCCTCACACTCGGGAGGCTGAGGCAGGAGAACTGTTGTGATTTCGAGACCAGCCTGGGCTACAAAGTAAGCGCAAGGTCTTGACATCCACATTTTTCTAAACTTCCAAATTTGATTTTGATGCACAGCCTCAGCCTCAGCCTCAGCTGAGATTCTGAATTCAGTACTGGTCTGGTAGACTACCAGGCCTGAACTGCATAGTGAGACCTGTCTCAAAAAAAGACCAAAAAAAAAAAAATAAAGTTATTGAGGTCTGCTCACATTTCCTAGAACCCCCCCAGGATAGGCTGATACTAGTTTTTGTGGGGCTTCTTTCTCAACTCTCATCTACTTGATGTTTGGTAGATGTGTTACTTCTACTGTATAATAAATATAGAAGTAATGTCTGTCTTGTTATTTATGCTTATAGTTAGTGGTATGTTTCCTTTCTACAAGGGCTGTTGTATCAAAGTAGTATGCATTCCATCTTGATACAAGTAGCAAGCTACCAATGAACAATCGTGCACTGAGTATTTGCTGTATGAAACCATTTTGATTAGGCTGTGTGGAGGTGTAAGAATTACAAGACAAAGATTCTTTTAGGAACTGTCCATATATTTTGAAAGATATATCATGGAAACATTAAATCCTCAAGATAAGAAATAAAGAGTCAAATGAGTGATATAGGTAGTACTTTAAAGCATAGGTAATATGGTGTTGAACTTACTATATCTGTAAGTATAAATGATACTCACTGTTGATTCACCTCTTCTCAGACCTTCACATCTAATCTATCCATTCTGCTTCTAGACATGCCAAGTCTCTTCTCCTCTTTCTGTTTCCACCACCATCCGGCAGATCCCTCTCAGATCTCATCATCTTGCTGTTAGGTAACTGCCAGGACCTTGACGGGTGGATGTCAGGATGGCCAAGTAGTCTAAGGCACCAGATTCAAGGACCTTGACTCTGGTCTTTCTTCTTTTACTCCTGTTCTTCTCCCATTCACTCTCTGCCCACTCGTCAAAGTGGTGTTTTAAGAACCTAAATCAGATTATTTCATTCCTTTGCTTAAAACTCTCCTAGGGCAATCAGTTACTGTAAAAAAATAAGTTCGGTGCCTTCCCCCAAGCATACAGACCCCGTGTGACTTGGCTCAGCTTTCTCATCTCCTTCCTTTCACCCCCTCCCTTTTGCTGGCTGCATTCCAGGCACTTTCCCCCTTTTGGAACACACTCAGCTCTCTCCCTCAGGGTCTTTGCATTGGCTGCTTCATTTCATTGAAATGTCCTTGGGTTCCCTGTCGCTTTCATTCTGATTTGCCCCAGGGTCAGGGTCACAGACTAGCAAGACTAGGTCTCTAAAAGTGGTGCCTTGGGTCAGGAAATGGGCTACTTCCCAACAGGTGGCATCTGGGCAGGAACCTGGGGACCGGTGGTACAGGCTGCTTTGCTACAGCATGGAACTTCAGCGTGTATGTTTTTCACAAGCTCCCTAGATGTACAGCTGTTATTTAGAACCATGTGTGTGACCCAAGCTTTGATCGCTCCTTCATTCTTTCTCTCCTGTCCTCTTCTCTGGCTTCTTCAGCCTTACTTCTGCTGTATTTCTCTTCAGTTATCACTCTGTTTTGTCACGTCTCTCTTAAATTCCCCTTCCCCACAGGATAAAATAACCCATTTCCAAGGGGAAACTCACTGCATACAAGTTCCTGGTTTATGTTAGATATTGTTATATAAGTGTATGGTTAGAGATAGCAAGTTAACAGTTACCACAGATTGTCAGTTTTGGGGCTGTGCTTGAGGATACTGTTATTGCTAATTGTATGGTGCTAGCCAGAATGCCATACTTATTATAATCAGTTGTTCAATCCAACACTGTGATAATCTGGGGCTCATAGCCATCCCTATAGTCCAGTACCCAAGGACTGGATGCTGAGCCAAATAGATAGCAACTCCTCATCCTAATAAAATGGGAAGATAGGAACCTGGGAGAGACACAAAGACAGCTATACCTAGAAGACATTTCTGGAGAATAGATATTTCCTAGGGTAGTCTTGGTACCAGTGATAAACAAGAAAAATATAAACAACAATGCAGAAAACAAATAAAAATAAAAAATACAAAATGACAAGACACAGAAGCAAAATGTGACCTCCTACTTCTAGCCCACCCAGGACAAATCTAGAAGACAATGAGATAAAGGAAATCAGAAACCACTGACCTGAATTTTCTGGAATGATAACAGTAGAAATAGAAAAATATACATGAGGCTATAGAGGAAATCAGAAATAATTTCTCACGTAAAAGATGATGAACCTTAAGAAGGACTTGCTCAGCAAGTCCAGATTAGGCATAGGTAAAAAAAATAGAAGAGAATAGAAAAATTATGGAAACCACAAATGCCAAACATGGGAAAGAAATGGAATCCCTGAAACAGAGTCAAACAGATGTCCAGGAAATTTAAAATTCCATTGAAAGTTTGCAAAACTAGATGAAAGAAAGTAAAGATAGAATATCAGATCTAGAGAACAGGATCATGGTTAGCAATATCAAAAAGAAATGTATCTTAAAAATAGCAAGGGACTGTGAAAAAATAGTCTTAACAACTGCAAGATGATGCAAAGAATAACAATATAAGATCAATCAGACTCTGATAAAAGCAGGAGTCAGCACAAATGACATAAAAAACCTGTTCACAGAAGTAATAGCAGGAAACTTCTGAAGCATGGAAAAAGAATTCGACATACAGATAATTGGGGCATACAGAACTCAAGTTAGTCATGACCAAAATAAATCCACTCCAAGGCATATAATAGTCAAGATTCTAGAAATTTAGCACAAGAACAGAATATTAAAAGCTATTAAGCAGGTATAGTGGCACACACCTGTAATCCCAACCCTCAGGAGGCTGAGGCAGGACAATCATTGTGAGTTCAAGACCAGCCTTGATACAAAATGAGCTCAAGACCAGCCTAACTGCATAGTAAGACCCTATCTCAAAAAGACAAAAAAAAAAAAAAAGCTGTTAAACAAATCACCTATATAGGCAAACTCATCAGAATCACAGCAGAGTTGTGAACACAGACCCTCAAGTCAAGGAAAGCTTGGAGGGAATTATATAAGTAATGAAAGAAACAACTTCCAACCCAGATTGATGTATACTACAAAATTATTTTCAGAATTAATGCAGAAATAAAATAACTTCCATGGCAAAGAACTGCAGAAATTCATGACCACCAAGCCAGCTCTACAAAGCATTCTGAAATATATTCTAGAAAGAGATAACAAGGACCACAATTCCAAGAGTATGAATAGAAAGAAGCCACCAGGCAAGGCAAGCAATTAAACGGGAAAGACAGGAAGCCACGAGCAGGAAAATAATATGACAAGGACAAGCCAAAAAATATGTAATCACCAATGTAAATGGTCTTAATTTACCAATCAGAAGAAAGACTGGCTGAATGGATCAAGAAACAGATCCAACAATGTGCTGCATTCAAGAAACACATTTAACTCAAAAGGAAATTCATAGACCAAAATCAAAGGATGGAAAGCAATACTCCATGCAACAGTAACCCAGAAAAAAGCAGGGGTAGCTATTCTATTTGCAGATAATGCGAACTTCAAGCCAAGACTGATCAAAAGAGATAAAGAAGATTATTTGATACTTGTTAAGGGAAAACGCCAAGAAGAGATAACAGTCATAAATATATATGCACCAAATACCAGTGCACCCAGCTATATAAAAAAATATTAGCTGACATGAAAAATCATGCCAGACATGGTGACACATGCCTGTAATCCCAGCACTTGGGATGCTGAGGCAGGAGGAATGTTGCAAGGTCAAGACCAGCCTGGGCTACGAAGTGAGCTCAAAGCCAGCCTGAACTGTATAGCGAGACCCTGTCTCAAAAAAAAAAAAAACAAAAAAACCAAACCAAAACAAAACACTAACAATTATTCTTATTTTTGTTCAGTTTTTTTTTTAAATTTTATTTTAAAGACAAAAGAATGGAGACATATGAACCAGAAAAGCCATAAACAATACAGAAAATACAAAGTTATACAGAATATAGTAGGGAATTAGAACTGGATGTTGTATTACATAGTTATCTTCACATTAGTTAACACAAAAACATTAAAGGAAATACCAAATTATAGAGAAGATAGTAGGG